>JAMPIV010013079.1:0-303043 GCA_024509875.1 Oreohelix idahoensis
ATTACTGCACTTTGAAATATAACAATGCTTCTGACTCAACATTGAAATTCTGTCTACCGACTATTGCTGTATTGATGTTTTCTGTGATAATGCTGTTGAAGTGCCTACATATCGCGTAACCATTTTGTCACTGTGGCGTCCACCAATAAATAATGAAGAAAAACTCACGTCTGTTTCAAGAATCGTGACTTATACGTCGTGACGTACTGACGTCCCCAATGTGGGGGAAATTTTGCCCCCCCTGTTTTTATTTTTTTGTATGAACATTGTATTGACTGAACACAACAGCACCCTACAAACAAAACCAGACATAGCGGAAACATCCATCATCCATAATGAATCACATTTAACCATAACAACGCCGGGTACTGTCAAATTCGTGTTTGCGTTAAAAAGTTGAAATTTTGACTTTTACCGGGCAACGCCGAGTACTTTGAAAATATTGAAGATGTTGACTGTATTGAAGAATGTTAATTTCTTGAAGGATGCTGATGAATTCTTGAACCAGCTTATGGCCACCAAATGATGCGTGATGCCATATGATGATGGATGGTATCCGCATGTCTGGTTTTGTGTAGTGTGCAGATGTGTTCAGTCAAAACAATGTTCATACAAAAATAACAGGGCAATCCACATAGGACGTCAGTAAACTCACGACGTATAAAGTCAATGATTCTTGTAACAGCCGTTGACGTTTTTCTTCATTATTTATTGTGGACGCCACAGTGACAAAATGGTTACGCGAATATGTAGACACATCAAACAGTCATTATCACAGCAACATTCAATACAGCAATAGACGGTAGACAGCATTACAATGATGAGTCAGATGCATGTTATATTTCAAAGTGCTGTAAATGTAGTCAGGTGAAAAACTCCATCCTTTTCTATAACAGCCAGGAGATAACCATATGTATGAGATCAGTTCACTCTCCTTAGTTTGACTTCAGCAAGACAGACACGTCTGCCGAAGTATAAATAATGTCCTCAAAAATATCCTCTAGATAATAAAGGTTTTCCAAACCTAGTTCATTTAACAAAGTAGCAAGTAATGGTCCTTGGTACATGCATCAACCGATGCAGTACAATGAAGCGACATGTGAGCTAGGAAAACATCTCGTGACGACGACTTTCGAAGACAGGCTATGAACCAGAAATCGTTCACGACCCAAAAATCGATAGAGTTAATGAAAATGTTAATTTACCTTGCCTTCCGGAAATACACAGAAATATTATGCCTCCCGGCATGTGCAAATACACTAGAGGTATTATCTCGAATAAACGAAATATCCATAAGAGGACTCTCACATTCCTGACAGAACAAAAAAATAGCGGAGATCCCCTCTTCAACGAGGCATCTCTTTCGCCATTCCAAATCGCTCACTCCACTAGTGGTGGGCGGAAACCGCGCAACAATGATGTACAGTCAAACAATGATCATACAAAAACAGGGCAATCCATACAAAGACGTCAGTTGACTCACGACGTATAAAGTCAATGATGCTTGTAACAGCTAGTGACGTTTTTCTGTATCATTTATTATGGACGCCACAGTGACAAAATGTATACGCGAATATGTAGGTACATCAGACAGTCATTATCACAGCAACAATGTCAGTATAGCAATGGACGGTAGACAGCATCATAATAAAGGTGATTCACAGGCATGTCAATACATTATAAGGCTGTAATGTAGTCGGGAAAATTCTCCATCCCTTTCTATCTTAGCCAGAAGATAACCAGATGTATGAGATCAGTTCACTCTCCTTAATCTGACTTCAGCAAGACAGGCACGTCTGCCGAAGTATAAATAATGTCCTCAAAAATATCCTCTAGATAACAAAGGTTTTCCAAACCTAGTTCATGTAACAAAGTAGCAAGTAATGGTCCTTGGGACATGCATCAACCGATGCAGTACAATACAGCGACATGTGAGCTGGGAAAAACATCTCGTGACGACGCCTTTCGAAGACAGGCTATGAATCAAAAATCGCTCACGACCAAAAATCGATAGAGTTAATGAAAAGTTAATTTACCTTGCCTTCAGGAAATACACAGAAATATTACGCCTCCCGGCATGTGGGAATACACTAGAGGTATTATCTCGAATAAACGAAATATCCATTAAGAGGACTTCACATTCCTGACAGAACAAAAAATAGCGGAGATCCCCTCTCAGCGAGGCATCTTTCTAGCTATTCAAAATCGCTCACTGACTGGTGGGCGGAAATCGATCGACCAAGAAGCAAGACCAGTCATGCGCAGTCCAGCGCAAAATGACCACAGCTCAGAACTTAAGACGCAAGGACCTTTACTACGAACCAGCGTAAGAATGATTACCTTAAAAGGATAACCCAACAGGTTGCCAACCGTTTTCTGAGAAAACGGCCTAGCATAGCAAACTTAACTGCATTCAATACCAACGCGAGGAGACAACTGCTTACCGAGAAAAGTGACTATAAATTTCAAGCAGTTGTTGCCCTTGCGTTATAAAATATATATTGCAATAAAACGATGTTGCGAGAATTTCTCACGCAACAGGTATCCATTCATTTTTTATACCAGCTTGAACTTATTCACTGATCGTTAGTTGAAAGTGACCTTGTTTACATCATGACTGCTAGCTCATTACAGAAAACAGTATTGCCTTGTATGTTATAAACAGTACTGCCAAAACATACGAAAACAGAATGTGCATGCTCTGCATATGAAAACGGTATTGCCAGTACATTGTATAAGGAAAACAGTATTGCCGCCCTACATATGACAAACAGTGTTGCTGGTATTGAGTAATAAAAGTAGATAGTGTCACTAAAGTTGAAAAGTCTTCACCACACATGAGAATTAAGAAACCTGGGTTGAAGATAAATCATCTAGAAATAAAACATCTCTTGCGACAGTGTAGTGACTTCTAAATACAAAATCTAAATTAGTATATAACAATATAGGGCATAAAGGCAAAGATAAGAAAGTACAAAAGAATTTTCTGCTAGAACGGTTGGTATCGCCTACGCCTTCAGATTATTATTTGCTAACGAATAGCCGAACAAAACGGTACCCAATTTTTCAAATTCGTCCTTGACATAAACACCCACTTTTCCTAGTTCTAAGAAAATATTTGCCTAAAATGCATTGTGGAACGAGGAGGGGCAAGGATAGATGAAATGCTAATTCGTTTCGCATTGGTTCTAACTCTACAACCAACTTGCACGCTTTGCCTTAGGGGTTTCCCCAAATACAATGAAAAAGTTAGAATTGTGGACACTACGTCATGGAAACATGTTAAGCTCTTATTATGAATGACCTAAGCTCTCGTAATTATCTCGTAAGTACATGAGAAAAGAAGTGAACGTTATTAGTTATATAAATAGTCCCTTAACTAATTAAATATTGATAAAACAATACATAGAGATCAGAGATACTGTCAGGTCAAGTCATATCTGCTTAGATTGGATCGCATATTTTTTGGGGAAAAAGTAGGTGACAGATAGGCTAGGACAGTACAGTGAATCCGATTGGGTGGCATTTGAAGTGAGACGAAATATTATTGGCTGACCTTTGAATAAACATAAATAACATAGTAACGTAGGAAAGGTTTGAATGAGATTTTTTGAAAAGACTGTTTACCCTTGTAATATTAATAGCGATTGGCTAACTGAATCGATATTGTCAGAATAAGCGTTAGGGAGGGACGCCATTTCTAGAAAATTTTTCAACAGTGATAGATGAGATTAGGCTGTGCTTTAAAATACAAGTTCTAAGCAGCCTGGGCAATAAAACAGATCGAAACTGTGTCAGTCATCGTCTCTGTGTATATTTCATTGAAAATTGTGGTGAGATTGACATTTATTAACATGTATTTATATAAAAATTGAATGTGAAATAATACTATATGTCTGTACATGAGTGGGTCTAAAGCGACCATGAGGCAAAGCCTAAAGATTGATCCACCATGTGATAGACTGTCAGAGAGGTGTAAAACTACAAGAATATGTATGATTGTCATAAAGGAGCATAACACCTATCCTATTATATGGAAGAGATTACAGCTGGAATTGCAGTGGCGTTGTAACTATTAGGGAAAGGAATACTGGTGTACATTGTCACATCAAAAGAAAATGGTGGCATAGGTTTGTATAAGGATATGATCCTTTTTGTTTGTTTGTAATGTACATGTCCTTAACTGTGGACTATTAGTGTATGCTGGATATTACGAAGGATGCATACCTTCACATTTCAGAGGTCCTGGGTACTGACGTTAATGTGGTACCAAACGCTTGAAAACTGATTGATTCAGGACTCTGCCTGTTTACTGCGAGCCCATGCTAGTGGCCATTGCCTATCAAACAGATTGTCAAGCGAGCAGAGGAAATGTTCAACCTATATTCTACTGCCAAGTTAAGTTCTCGTTCGGCACCTGAAAGCTCAGCTACAGAACTTTAAAAGAACTATATAATGACAGTGAATAACACTGGGACAAATATTTAATAGTTCCACAAGTGACAAAATAGAAACAAACATTTCTAAAAGGATATGATTTAAAACAACAACCTAGTGGTACTACCAGTATTACCTTAAAGTAGGAGAACACTACATACGTATATTAGAAAACTATTTTATATATGGACAAAGGATCTATTGTGCTATTTGACTGATGTAAATGATTATTTTAATTTCACTTTTAAATTGTCAATCCTGATTCCAAATAAATTAGAATCAGGATAATAAACTTGTAAAATCATATTTACACAAAATTCAACCACAGTCTTAAATAAGATAGCCTTTTAGAGTGTCGTTTGTATGCTATTGTGGTAGTACTGTGTGCTGTTGTGAATAATAAACTATTTGTTTGTATGTTTGTTGATTTTGTACATTACACTCTACATTCATAACCCTAGACACTACACGAAGTCATTTAATATAATAATATAACTACATTTTTAATGAGATAAAAGAGGTGGTAGCGGAAAGGTACCCTGAAAAGTTCACAATACTCTTGGGTAAATTCAGGGACCTTCATAGCTAATCTCATTTAATATAAATATAATAATACCTACAACAATCCATAACATCAAATCCACCACAGACAGCGAGTCTAGGAACTAGATGACTTGGCCATCAAGCACTGTCACACTTGTTAAGTATTTCAGGGTCCTCTATTCAGTCTTCTACCCATGCTAAAGTTATTTGCATTCCTCCAGATTTGCATCTGTCTCCCAATGAATTGTCTGTCCTGGGCAAAGGTCTTAAGTTTGTTCCTCTTCGTTCCGATTGTGACAAATATTCTCTGCTTCAAGATGTTCACAGCTTCCATCGCCGCATGCGTCTCAAATATTACCATCGTAAGGGTAATGATTCTACCAGGGTTTCCGATACTGATGATATCTTTCGTCTTTTTAAGAAACCTAAACAAGACTGGACTCCAGCTGCAGGAGCTTCTCGTGCTCTGGATTTATATATTGCCAATACTTTACATGACATTGACCAGCTCACTCTGCACCGTCTCCGTCGATCTAACCTCACGTCTTCTGAATGGCGGGCATTGTCACGCCTTAAAAACCGTGATGATATTGTTATCAAGCCGGCAGACAAAGGTGGTGCTGTGGTTGTTTGGCGTAAGGACTTATACATTCATGAAGGAGTTACACAGCTAAGTGACACCACTTTTTACTCACCTTGTTCTGGTGATGCTACAGTCCGGAATAATCTTACTGTTTATGAGACTATCCGTGGCCTTGTCCATGATGATCTTCTTCCTTCTGGTGCTTTATCTCTCCATATTTTTGATAGTAGTCTTGGTAAACCTTCCTTTTACATGCTTCCTAAGGTGCATAAAATTGCTAACCCTGGTAGGCCTATTGTTTCAGCCTGTTCTTGTCCCACTGAACGTATTTCTGAATTCCTTGATAGTATTTTCCAGCCTTTAATCGCCAATCTGCCTTCTTATTTGAAAGACACTACTCATGCTATCTCTACCTTTGATTCGATCAGATTCACGCCTGATCGTACGAACCGTCTTTTCCTCCTAGATGTTTGTTCCCTTTATACTTCTTCCCACATGCTGATGGTCTCAAGGCACTCCAATTTTTTCTTGACCAGCGTACTGATCTTACTGTAAGTACAGGTCCGCTTCTTCGCCTTGCTGAATTGGTTCTTATTCTCAACTCTTTTGAGTTTAATGGCCAATTCTTCAACCAAATCAGTGGCGTCGCTAAGGGTACTAAGATGGGCCCTAGTTACGCTTGCCTGTTTATGGGCCACTTTGAATATTTGATCTTTCAAAGTTATGATGGACCGAGTTTTACCGCTGCTATATTGATGATGGTATTGGCATTACAGACATGTCTGAGGTAGACCTCCGTCGATTTATTGACTATGTTGGTAATTTCAATCCTGCCATCAAATTCACTTCTGAAATCTCTACGACCTCAGTGAACTTCCTTGACATCACTGTGACTATTAGCCCTACTTGTCTTAAAACGTCTATCTATTATAAGGCTACTGACGCTCATGGTTTCCTTCTTTATACTTCATCGCATCCTCTTAGTTGTAAAAATTCCATTCCCTTTTTCGACTTCTTCGCTTGCGTCGGTTATGTCACGATGACGATGATTTCCATCAGCGAGCTCAAGAGATGCTCGAGTTCTTTCGCCGACGTCTTTATCCAGAACATGTTTTATCTGATGCTCTTAATCGTATCACACACGTCACTCGTCAGACGGCACTCACTACTAAACCTTCTGTCCAATCTGACAGACTCAAACTGGTTCTACCTTTCCATCCTAACTGTCTGGCGGTGAAGAGAATTCTGTTTCGACATCTGACTATTCTTCACTCTGATCCTGATGCCAAAGAGTTGTTTCGTGATACACCTTTGGTAGCATATCATAGGGATAGGAATTTTAGGGATATTCTTGTACACAGTCGCTTGCGACATACTAGCCCTTCACACTTTGATACTAAACCGTGCCAACGCCGTATATGTAAGAGCTGTCCGTTTGTACTCCAAACTCAGACAGTCACTTTTCCGAAAGGACAATTTATCATTAGAGAGTCTTTCACGTGCGAATCCAGAAACCTGATTTATGCTATCATCTACAAGAGGTGTGGCATTACCTATATTGGTGAAACTGGAAGGCGTTTGGCAGACAGGTTTCGTGAGCACTTGAATGACATCTATCATGGCAAACATTTACCGGTGGCCCTTCATTTCAATAGGCCTGACCATTCAGGTAATTCCGATTTCCATGTTACTGCCCTCCTTTCATGTGTCGGTGATGACAAGACTCGCTTTTCGTTAGAGAATCGTCTTATTTTTCAAATGGGCATATTAGCTCCTGATGGCTTGAATATCCAACATCATTTTGCATAAATTCTGGTAGCTTTTCTCTTTTTCATTCTTTATTCGTTGTTTTTTAGATCTATCTTCTTATGTTTTTGTTTTGGTTAGTTTTGTATCCTTTTATATCTCTTGTTTTGTCGCTATCATGCGTCACTTCCTTGCGATTTCTGTGACGGAATAATACGGCTTACTTTCCCAGCATCTTCGGATCGAGCTCAGTGAACGTTTACTTGTTTCAAAGTTTTGTTCATTCTCTTTTTTTCGTTTCGTTGATTATTTACTTTCTTGTTTTGGTATTTCTTTTAGATTTTACGATTTTCTTGTATTATTATTGTTCTTTTTTCGCTCATCATTATTGTTGTTTGCTTTGTCCATCTGCTTGTAACGCCCGTTTGGTGTATATTTCTCATCATCGTATGTTTTTGTAGTACCTATATGTAATTCTTGTATTTGTCACCTGTTTGTGGCTGACGAAGGGTAAAACCCGAAACGTCCCTTGTTTCATGTGAACCGTTATTTGTAGAACTGATTCAATACCGTTTTATTGGTTTATATACTCATTTTCCATATTACGATTGAGCGTCCGGGCGGCTTTTTTTTTTCTTTCAAAAGTTCAATTTGTTCTTCCCCCCCCCCCCCTCCCAATCCCGGAGATTTTGAACATAACTTCTATGAAGTCTGTCTTATGGAAGCACATTATTTACGGAATATTTTTCCAGTAAAAATGGAACGAGAAGCAAAAGAATATAGTTCAGTTGTTGTAGTTCTGAACTGTGTTAAATCTCTGTTTGACGTTTTCAAGCTGCGCTAGTGTCAAAGTGTGTGTCCTTGAAGATTCCGAGTGTGCTTGTTGACAAACGAAGAGACAGACCAATGAAATCAGGTAGCGGGCAAGGAAGCTAAAACAGCCTTAACCACATAAACACAGGTTTGGGCTCAACAGAGATCTAAAGCATAATACAAAGTCTAATAGCAACGGAGTGGACAGAAGATTGGAAACAAAACCAGAAAGCTAGACATGCTTATGATGATAGGAAACTCTATACAGAGCGATACAACAGGAGGCAATCTGATCATCAGAAAGGGTTCCCCCCGTCGATCAAGTGTTTCGGCTTTTTATTCTCCTTTACACTCTAAGGTGGGCGGGCCCACCTGGGTCATGACTCCCACGTGTCTCAGCCTCCTGTTGTATTGTGAAGCAAATGAACCCATTCCACCTTTGTTTGCAGCTTTAAAATCCACCATTCCGCCAGCCGGAGGCAATTGTGAAAGTAACAAAGTGAAGACAAATTATTGCGGTTGTTCCGCAGCACACCACTGACACACCTTCGTGAAGCCGATGAAGCGTGAAGCCATTACGAGCTGGCAACTGAAATCTAACTTCCCACGACACCTCATATAAAACACCGCGGGTTATCTGTAGAGCAACCGTCCTTTCACCAATACAACGAAGAACTCAGTGTATTGCGGAAGTAGAAAAATTTAATTATCAGGGTGTTTCCTATGCCGCAGGTGGGGCTAGATTTACTGTCCCGAGTTCCATAACCCATTGCGGTTGTTCCACAGCCTGCATGATGCCTTTTCCGCAGTTTTACTAAGCCTCTTCGGTGCCCATGTTCTCGACTGTCCCCTCAGCCCCAACAGTTTCAATAAATCATACACACTGACGCAGCCACGAGCCCTCTTGCTTATAAGCTACTGAAAGATCCAAAACGAACATGTCAGATAAATATAGAGCCAAAAATTATATGCAATAAAAAACTTATTATACAACAACTAGGAATAGGATATTTTATGATAGAGGAGCCCCACTGTGAAGCATGTCTTGAGAGAAATACCATATCTCATTATGTGCTAACATGCAAGAAATATGAACAGCAAAGAAAATCACTTAAAAAATATTTGAAAGCACAATGCACACTATCACTAGAAACTGTACTAAAAGTTGACCTGCCATTGAAACATCATTTTTTGATGATGCGTAGATGGCAGAGCGGATAGTGTGATTCGCTTGCATGGCTAGGCGGGGTTGTCGCACGGAAGGTCCAGTGCTCAAATCCTGGGTAAGCCACTCATGTCTGTTGTTTTTCTGTTGTCTGGTGTTCTACTTCTTTATTTCCTGCGAGTGCCTGATAACATACCTTTATATTTGTTTCATATTAATTTACTGTTTACAGGCCTCAGGTTTCCCTCCCTTATTTGTAATAAATGTTTGTACAATACCAAACCTACCCACTATCCTGTTCTCACTGTTCTAGTCTACTATCATTTACTGGACACAGTATTAAGGTCCTAAGGGTCTTGTTGGATTCGGCCTATACTGCTGGATAGAAATACAACAGAAGTGATTGCGTCATTAATAGGCTGAACTGCCCATGGAGGACTTCTGGTGTCGTGTATTGTGGTTCGCACTATTGACCTGCCATTGAAACATCATTTTTTGATGATGCGTAGATGGCAGAGCGGATAGTGTGATTCGCTTGCATGGCTAGGCGGGGTTGTCGCACGGAAGGTCCAGTGTTCAAATCCTGGGTAAGCCACTCATGTCTGTTGTTTTTCTGTTGTCTGGTGTTCTACTTCTTTATTTCCTGCGAGTGCCTGATAACATACCTTTATATTTGTTTCATATTAATTTACTAAAAGTTGACATATCCAGGGAACTACAAAACATAATAACATTTAATATTACCAAAACAAAAATTAACATATAAGTACCAGAACAAAGGAGAAAGTTTAAAGTAAAACAAAATACATAAATAAAATATTCACCACAAATTTTCCCTACAAAATAAGGTAAATTTCAAAACATTACAAAGCAGTGCATTCCAAATATAAATACATGAGTTAATTTCAAGGGCAATAAATAAGAAGGTAGCACACAATAAATCAGAGCACAAACATCCCAAAAATCAACAGGATGAAGGGAGATATACTCAAAAACAGGGACGAGATACACCAACAGATCTTAGAAAACGCCACACCAAACTCCAGAGAATTTACAGTCTGGAAAAACAACAAATGAAAGCTACTATATGGAAAAAGGAACACTATGTACCCAAATTATAACCCAGATGGAGCTGAACCGGGTATCCCATGCACAAAAGAAAATTCAATGGTTTGTGCAAGGTCCTAAAATCAACAACAAGAGATACTTGATAGTTTGTGTCAAGTTTCATGAGGATACTAAAGGCTTACACATCAGTAGTTCAGGATTAGAGATATGAATGAGACCATTAGAAGATTTCACATGTTTTTCATGAGTGACCTTACATGAAGTATCAAATTGGAAGATGTCCGAACTTCTGGGCAATACTTAGTTGATAAAGATGTTGCATTTGAGGATACACGTGCTTTGATTAACTTAACAATCTGACAAAGTTTGTTGAAAGTAACATTAATGATTATATAAATTAAAAAATAAAATAGTATGAAATCAGTTTTACAAGTTAACGGTACACAGGAAACAAGGGTATATGACAGTGAATGAGGAGGCTGCTGTAAAACTGGTAAAGACAAAATATAAATTAAAAAATAAAATGGTATGAAATCAGTTTTACAAGTTAACGGTAGATAGGAAACAAGGCTATCTTTTGTACCATTAACTTGTAAAACTGATTTCATACCATTTTATTTTTTAATTTATATTTTTGTTTTTACTAGTTTTACAGCAGCCTCCTCATTTACTGTCATATACTATAACATTAACGATGAAGGATTCATGCAACTGCTGGCACATGAGAAACAAACCAATATTTTAAAAACAACCAGTAAATGTTGATGTTCATTCTGCTTTTCGAATGATCACACAATATTTCTTTGCGGTGCCTGGTCACAATGCAAACGCATGCAGGCTTATTTCATTGATGGAAAGTCACTGGACAAAAGACAGAAACAGGTTCAATGTGGATTACATCAAAGGAATTTTGCTCCTGAAATATGATTTCAAAGAAGTGTCAAGCTCTTAATTCCATGATTATTGACAATAAAATACTGAATTGTTGAAGAAGATAATGCCCAGATAATAATACTAGTAATAATCAATTTATCAATACTTATTAATAAGTGGAAAGCTAATTTCTGATATTAAAATTATTTAAAAAACATACAACTCCGCCTATGCCGGTCCCAAGCCCGGATGAAAAAGGAGGAGGGCGGCCTGCATGGAGGCCGTAAGGAGGCAGCCCCTCCACCATGCAAAGGCACAACAGGCCAATCACCTGTTTGCTTTAAATCATGATTACGCGAACTACAAGAGAGAAAACCGGACTGATTCTAAAGGCGACGAACTGGAACGGACTACGGACTACGACTTATGGAACTTGGAACACAAGAAGTATAAATGGGAAGGAAGAGGAGCTGGTGGAAGAGATGAGGAAAGCAAAACTAGAAATCCTGGCTATAACGGAAACGAAGAAAAAAGGACAAGGAGTCATGGATCTCGATGGCAACACGTTGCTCTACAGTGGTGTACCCATATCTGAAAGAGCTAAAGGGGGCGTGGGTTGCATTGTGGCCCAAAATCAAAAAAGATAGTATCAAGGGATGGAACTTTGTCTCGGAGCGCATTATGGTTGTAAAACTAAAAGAAGGAGAAACCATAGTCAACCTGGTCATAGTGTATGGGCCAAATGAGGATGAGAGAGCAGAGGTCAAGGAGGAATTCTTCGAGCTGCTTCAAAGGACAGTGGATGACTGCCTAGATGAAGTTATTATGCTCGGAGATTTTAATGCCAGAGTTGGAAATGACCATGCTAGATGAGGTGGAGTTATCGGAAGATATGGAGAAGATACTCTCAATGACAATGGAAAGCGACTCCTTAGATTCTGCAGTGAGCAGAATCTGATCATTACAAACACAAAGTTCCCCCATAAGCGCATACATGCATACACTAGATGTGAACCAACCAAGAATGAGAAGTCAGTGATCGACTATGCCATTGTTCGGAGAAGCTCATTCAGATATGTCCGAGATGCAAGAGTCTGGAGGGGGCCAGAGATTGGAAGTGATCACTACCTGCTAACAATCAAACGAACAACTGAAAGAGTTGCTCAGCCTAGGAACTGCCCAACATCACGCAAGAAACCAAGTAAACGAGCAGGAGAAATGAGCATTAGGACCTACAAGCTGAGAGAGCCAGAAATTAAGACCAGATATCAGGGGCTTATTGCTACAGCAGTGAGCAACACAGAAGAACGACCTGATGACTTGGAAACCCTCTGGAATAAATTCAAGGATATCATAAAGGCAGCTGCTGCAGAAGCATGCGGTGAAGTCCGACTTGGGAACCAGAGAAAGAGGACACCTTGGTGGACAGAGGAAGTCAAAGAGAAAATAAGAGAGAAGAAAATGGCATGGAAACAATACTTAGGAGCTAAAAAGACAACAGGACAAATGGAAAAATATAGAGAATATGTGACACTCAGAACAGAAGCAAAGAACAAAGTGCTAGCAGCAAAACAGAAGTCCTGGGAAGAATTTGGAGAAAAGCTAGAAAAAGATGCACAAGAAAACCAGAAATTGTTCTATAAGACCCTAAAGAACATGAGGAAAGAAAAACAATGCCCTCTCAAATTTATAAAGGACAAGCAAGGCAAATTGCTTACTGCCCCGAAGGAAGTAATGGAAAGATGGAAAGAATATTTCTCAGAACTCCTGGATGGTGAGCATGGTGAAGCATCAGAAATGATAACCACTAGCACAGAAGAGAAAACCAATGATGGTGAAGATGACATAAAGATGGAAGAACTGAGGGCAGCACTAGAGAAAATCAAGATGGGCAAAGCAGCAGGGCATGATGGTATAACACCAGAAATGGTTAAGTACATGGGAGCATCAGGCGACCTATTACTCTTAAAGGTCCTACAGGCAGCATGGTGCAACAAGACCATACCAAAGGATTGGGAGATTGCCATCATAACACCAATTTTCAAAAAGGGTGACAATCGACAATGTGGAAACCATAGAGGCATATCCCTTCTCAGTGTCCCTGGTAAAATCTACTCTAGAATCCTAGAGCAGAGACTCCGACGCCTAGCTGAGCCACAATTGGATGAGGTCCAGTGCGGGTTCCGAGCAAACCGAAGTACTCAAGACCTAATCTTCACACTCAGACAGCTGAGTGAAAAGGCCCTTGAGTATAAGAGTGAGATCCATCTTTGTTTCATAGATCTGGAAAAGGCATTTGACAGGGTCCCCTGGAGCAAACTTTGGGACTGTTTGGCAAGGAAGAATATTCCAGCACCTCTGATTCATGCTATACAGAGCTTCTACAAGTCTTGCAGAAATTATGTGAGGACAGCAAACCATAAGTCAGAAGAGTTCAGGACCACCACTGGTGTAAGACAAGGTGATATCCTATCACCTTACCTCTTCATACTCCTTATGGACGATGTCATCAAGGCATGTAAGGAGAGAACAAGAAAGTATTCAGTGGGGTACTGGAAGATGAGACAGGTCTATATTTCGGAGCTGGCATTTGCTGATGATGTTGCCCTGATTGCTAAATCAGAGGCACATCTCCAATCCAACCTGCAAGTCTGGAAGGAAGAGCTGGAGAAGAGAGGGATGGTCATAAGCAGCTCTAAAACAAAATCCATGGTGATATCACGAGAAGAAAGAAAACATCAGATTAAGTTGGGAGAACAGGTCCTGGAGCAGGTCGACCACTTTAAATATCTCGGAGCTATTATAGACCGAAAGGGAGGCATCAAAGAAGAGTTGGCCACTCGAAAAGCAGCGGCTGGGAGACTTTTTCAGGCCATAAATCGTGGATTCCTCAGCAAGAAAGAGGTTGGTAAGAAAACGAAGATGGCTGTATACCGCTCCACCTATGTCCCAGTCTTGACATATGGATGCGAGTCGTGGGCAATGACTACAACCCACAAAAGCCAGATCCAAACCTCAGAAATGAGGTATCTGAGGAAAGTGGTTGAAGTAACAAGAAGAGACATGGTCCGCAACCAGACGATCCGTCAAGGCCTAAAATCCCATCCGCTGCAGATCCAAATAGAACAGTCCCAACTAAGATGGTTTGGCCATGTCTGCAGAATGGGAGAAGATCGGCTACCACGACAAGCATGGGAAACAAAGAGCCAGGGATCCAGACCTCCAGGACGACCCAGAGTCCGCTGGGAGGACACCATTAGACAATCTTTGAAGGACCGAGGACTAGAATGGAACCAGGCCAGGAAGAAGACAGCTGATAGAATGGTCTGGCGCTCTCTCTTCCAAACCTCTACACCTCACGGTAGAAGGGGAACGACTAAGTAAGTAAGTAAAAAACATACATTTTAAAGGATATTTTAGTTGAATTTTTTTCTAACCTTTATAAAACTAGCTCTAGTCATTACAGTCATGCATTAATAGATTGAAATTAATAATTCCTGCTGTTTGTTCTATTTTTGTTTTGTATAATTCTCTTTTTTATGTCAAAAAGCCTGAAAATGTCCTCTTTTTGTGAAAAATATGCATCTTGCAAAGGGGCCACTTACAGATGAAGTCCTCGTATTTCTTAAAGAAAGCAAATAGGAGAGAGAAGAACTTGAAAAGATTACGAACGTCTCTGTGAGTTGTATGCAAATTTGATAATTAAATATGTTTATTCCTATTTTCTTAGACAGCGCAGACTTCGCTGGCTTGGCCATGTTCGCCGCATGGAAGATGGTCGCATCCCAAAAGATATCTTCTACGGACAATTAGCAGATGGCAAGAGAACAGTTGGGCGACCACAGCTGAGGTTCAAAGATGTGTGCAAGAGAGATATGAGGGCACTGGACATGGATCCAGCAACATGGGAGGATGAAGCTGCCGATCGCACTAAGTGGCGATGCTGTTTGCAGCGGCACCTCAGATTGGGCGAAGAGATGCTCACACAAGAAGCAGAGGTGAGGAGAAAACGTCGAAAGGAGCACCAGGAAAATAAGCAGCTGAGGGCTGTCACCTCAGGGGCGCATTCCCATAGTCAGTTATGACTGAAGGGGCTATTATTATTATTATTATTTAATTAAAGCACTGATAAAAATAACTTCTCGGTTATAATCACAAAATATCAATTATCATCATAAATAATATTATAGGTGATTTGTAACATATTCTTATATGTCAGATATACCACAGATTACAATTTCAGGGACTTTCAGTACTGATACTTCATTCATTTCATTTTTTTCGCTCATTATGGAGCCGAGGTTAGTTGTGAAAATGTCAACATAATCATAGATTTGTAATGTCATATATGTACACAGAAGAAACCTATTGTAATGCTAATACTTGTAAATTAAACCCGTGTAGTTCGCGTGGTCACTGAAGAGACCCAAAAAAAAACGACAACTGCACCCTCAAGCATGTCGTTCAAGACGACTAATGTGGGACTGTGCATGTGGTTAGCAACCTCATCATGTAAAATGAATGTTCACAGAAACCACTGCTGCAAAAACACGTGACTGCTTGGTGTAGACTTTCTTCAAGGGAACTAGCTACAGTTGTGGTCCCATGCTCTATAAGGAGCGCAACAGAAAATAATGATGATGATGAATACTTGTAAGTTATGCTCCAAATTCATTACCGCTAACACATTAACACTGATGTGTATGGGCTTGGCTAACACATTAACACTGATGTGTATGCGCTTGGCTAACACATTAACACTGATGTGTATGCGCTTGGCTAACACATTAACACTGATGTGTATGCGCTTGGCTAACACATTAACACTGATGTGTATGCGCTTGGCTAACACATTAACACTGATGTGTATGCGCTTGAATGTGTTCAAAGTTCCCTACCTCTTTTAACTTCCACCCAGTGGCGTCATTAGGGTGCGGGTGGATGGGCACTCCGCCTCGAGTGACAGCCATGAGGGTGTGCAATTGGACACTTTTATGACAGTACTACACAGCTTAAACATCTACTTTCAAACATAATACATTTTTCTGTACGTTATTGGGGATACGCTAAAGGATGGATCCGCTCCGAGTGCTAAATACTTTAAGTACACCCCTGCTTCCACCACACCTAATTCAATCTTGCGCATCTTTCTGCGAGAACACTCCCGAACATTTTTTTCTTTCACTGCCGCTGCCCTGGCAAAATTTAAAAATTATTACACCTACCCACCGCAAAATTACTTATAGAATGTGTGATTCCTGTATGCACACATTGGGATCCTCGCCGGTGCTACAGAGTTCGTGCACTGTGCTGAGATCCTTCTTGTGTTATCTGAGGGAGGGGATTGGAGCACTGATGGAGTTGTTCGTGTGCAAGTGTGCAATGTAGATGATCCTTCAAACCAAACCAAACTTTCATTCACAGTCATCTTTATAAAACATTTTCTCTGTTTGACTGTAGTCATCGCCGCTTTCACAAAACTTGAAACGTTTCTTAGCTTAGTTTTAGTTTCTTTTCTCTACTTTAAAAAAAAAATTAGTTTGACCCTCACGAAGATATTGTAGTCGCAACGTGGGCGGGCTGTCTTTATCACGTGCCTTAGCTATATGCACACTATAACCTATTTCCATTAACCCCCACCGTTAATTATGTCCTACTCATTTTTTTATTCTCTGATCATGTGCCATCTTCGCTGATAAAATCTCGCATTCAATCTCTTGCTGTTATTTTTTCCATTTTTAGTGCTGTTTTTCACTTACACGTTTGTCTCAAACTGTTCCTCCAATTATAGTTTTTAGCAAGGTGTTATGTCGTGTACCTCTACACGTCACGGTAGAAGGGGAACAACTAAGTAAGTAAGTTATGTCTTGTTATATGATTTATCTAAATTTGATCTCAGCCATTATTTTTCTTATCAGTCCTAGTTTTTCTAGGATCTTTATGTTATTCTCCCCTCATGAAAAGATGCACCATATTCTTACATATAACCACATTTCAAAGGCCTCGATTCTTTCTTCCGACTGCTTGTTCATTGACGATATTTCTTAACCATACTGTAATGAAGAGCATACATAACACTTGATCACTGTCGGTTTAAATGTTTGAGTTATTTGTTTGGATGCTAGTTTATATCTCATATTGTTGAATGTAGCTTAGGCCATTCGTATTTTCTTCTTGGTCTGTTTCATGTCTTCTAATATTAGGTATCCAAGAAATAAAATCTCCAGGTTGATCGTCCGCTTTGCTAATAATCATTGTTTTCGTTTTATCAGTGTTGATGCCATGTCCATGTTCATGATTTATGCTGTTTACTTGATCGCTAGTTCGTGTAATTACCGTTCATTTTCAGCTAACAAAATAGCATCGTCTGCATATCTAAGGTTGTTTATTGATCTTCCGACGATGTTTAGAAGTAACCTTCCTGTATCTGTTTTAAAAACAGTGTTTCTGCGTGAACGTTATTTTTTTTTAAATTTGGTTGTTGATCTGCGTACAGAAAAAAAAACTGGTGTTTATATTAAGCATGGGATACCCGGGTCAACCACAGATTAGTTATAATTTTGGTGTATACTGTTCTTTATTCTATCTAGCAAATTACATTGCATGTTTTTCTTGTGATGGTTCTTCCTGGTTGCAATTTCTGTGCCGTTTGATGTGGTGTTGCCTAATGGCTGTTAAGTAAGCAAGGGGTCAATACGCATCTTTGCCTCATATCTTTTTTTTTTTAAATGTCTCATGTAGTGAGATATATTTGCCAGATCTTGCTGTTGCTGTCGCAGTTTGTCCTCAGTATAAGTTGCTGAGTATCCTCATGTCCTTTCCATCAGTACCTATTTCTCAAATGCATTCAATTAGTTTATCGTGCTGGATTCTATACAATTTCTTCTTATCGTCAATGAAGCACATATAAGTACTCTGGAAGGGGAGAGGGGGGGGGGGAGGGCGGGAGGACCTCTATGTATCTTGCTGCTAGTCATCATCTCATTACGGCCATGACGGTCGTAGGGGTGCCATGGTGGAAGCATCAGCAGACAGGGTCCTCCACCGCTCTCTATCCTCAGCAATGCGTACAAGTGTGGAAAAACCGTGCTCTGCCCATTCTTTGATGTTATCAGCCGAGGATTTTCTTTGCCTTCCTCTTCTCCGTTTACCTTCAACTGTTCCCTGGAGGATCGTTTTCGAAAGGGAGTCATGACGAGTTACATGCCCAAACCAGGCAAGCTTTCGATGTTTCACTACTGACAAAAGTGGTTCTTGGTGGCCTGCATACGTGTTTATTTTCTCTCTAACAGAGATATTTGTTTTGTGCTCTTTATAGCAAATGCGCAAAATTCTTCTATAACATTTATACTCGAAAGCCTGAATCCTTCGCTCCGTATCTGCAGTGAGTGTCCAGCCCTCACACCCATGCTAGAGAATAGATAATACAAGTGATTTGTATAATTTGATCTTCACATGAAAACTAATGTTACTTTTCCAGCTCACATTCAGCCTTGTCAATAGCTGCTAGTATTCTAAACCAAAATATTTATTGTATTTTTCCGCTGTTCTGTCGAAAAAATGTTCTTCTTAATCTTCAATATCTACCTTACTTTTTATTCTCTTCTGCATGATCTTGATTAATATTTCAACTGTGTTACTCATCAGGCTTATTGTTATAAAGTCTGAACGTGTTGTTGCGCTATGTTTTTTAGTTAATTTTATAAAGACTGATGTCTTCCGGTCATGTGGTATGGCCTTTATATTGTACATACCTTTACATAGATATGTGATTTTACTGTATCAAAAGTCCCCAAGGGCTTTTAACATTATATTTTATGTTGTTAATGCATGCTGATTAAATTAAAAAAAAAAAATCATATTTGTTGCTTTCTCTACTCCTGATCAGAGAACGTTGCGGCCTACATTAATATTTGGCAATGGTTCGTTTCATCAGTTGTCATCAAATTACATATTATGCCCATCTTTTTTATGTATCTTTCGCTTAAAGCAAGACTCTGCCATTCTTCCCCCTCCTTGGACAAGCATTGTCTTATTTGTCAATGTCATCATGTTTATCTCTTGTATTGTGTTTTAGTTTCGTCTTCCTTACGTTTTGTTTGTCAATGTCATCATGTTTATCTCTTGTGTTGTGTTTTAGTTTCGTCTTCCTTACGTTTTGTTTGTCAATGTCATCATGTTTATCTCTTGTATTGTGTTTTAGTTTCGTCTTCCTTACGTTTTGTTTGTCAATGTCATCATGTTTATCTCTTGTATTGTGTTTTAGTTTCGTCTTCCTTACGTTTTGTTTGTCAATGTCATCATGTTTATCTCTTGTATTGTGTTTTAGTTTCGTCTTCCTTACGTTTTGTTTGTCAATGTCATCATGTTTATCTCTTGTATTGTGTTTTAGTTTCGTCTTCCTTACGTTTTGTTTGTCAATGTCATCATGTTTATCTCTTGTATTGTGTTTTAGTTTCGTCTTCCTTACGTTTTGTTTGTCAATGTCATCATGTTTATCTCTTGTATTGTGTTTTAGTTTCGTCTTCCTTACGTTTTGTTTGTCAATGTCATCATGTTTATCTCTTGTATTGTGTTTTAGTTTCGTCTTCCTTACGTTTTGTTTGTCAATGTCATCATGTTTATCTCTTGTATTGTGTTTTAGTTTCGTCTTCCTTACGTTTTGTTTGTCAATGTCATCATGTTTATCTCTTGTATTGTGTTTTAGTTTCGTCTTCCTTACGTTTTGTTTGTCAATGTCATCATGTTTATCTCTTGTATTGTGTTTTAGTTTCGTCTTCCTTACGTTTTGTTTGTCAATGTCATCATGTTTATCTCTTGTATTGTGTTTTAGTTTCGTCTTCCTTACGTTTTGTTTGTCAATGTCATCATGTTTATCTCTTGTATTGTGTTTTAGTTTCGTCTTCCTTACGTTTTGTTTGTCAATGTCATCATGTTTATCTCTTGTATTGTGTTTTAGTTTCGTCTTCCTTACGTTTTTTGTTTGTCAATGTCATCATGTTTATCTCTTGTATTGTGTTTTAGTTTCGTCTTCCTTACGTTTTGTTTGTCAATGTCATCATGTTTATCTCTTGTATTGTGTTTTAGTTTCGTCTTCCTTACGTTTTGTTTGTCAATGTCATCATGTTTATCTCTTGTATTGTGTTTTAGTTTCGTCTTCCTTACGTTTTGTTTGTCAATGTCATCATGTTTATCTCTTGTATTGTGTTTTAGTTTCGTCTTCCTTACGTTTTGTTTGTCAATGTCATCATGTTTATCTCTTGTATTGTGTTTTAGTTTCGTCTTCCTTACGTTTTGTTTGTCAATGTCATCATGTTTATCTCTTGTATTGTGTTTTAGTTTCGTCTTCCTTACGTTTTGTTTGTCAATGTCATCATGTTTATCTCTTGTATTGTGTTTTAGTTTCGTCTTCCTTACGTTTTGTTTGTCAATGTCATCATGTTTATCTCTTGTATTGTGTTTTAGTTTCGTCTTCCTTACGTTTTGTTTCTAACAACTGTTCTTTTGCTTGTCCACATAAAGTGTGCATTTCTTTCTCTATTGTTCTATATTCTTGAGTTTTTGCGCTTTCTTTCTGCTTTTTACTAAATATATTGTTTGTCGTCCACATGTGATTTTTCTTAATTCCTTCTTGGGTACATTTCTAGTTGCTGATTATATGCTTATTTTTAAACATTCTCATTTTGTGTTTACTTCTGGGGTGTTTTTCCATGCTTTCTGTCTGTAAGTTTTCATATTTTTTTTGTTAAATCTCCATAACGGAAAAGATATTTCTGTTTTATGTTTGGCTATTTAAATGCTGATATTTCCATCTGTGGTTCCTTCTTTCTCTTGTTTTATTGTGGTTTTCAGCTTTACTGTTATTTTAATCACCGCTTTAGGGTGGTCTGAATTTGTATCGGCTTCGGGATTATCTTTGCACTTGTGACACTATTTTTAAATGTGTTTTTAATCATGATGAAGTCAGTCTAATTCATTTTTTTTAAAATCTACCGGTCTTTCCGTGTAATAGTTTCCTCGAATGTCAGGAAATCCTATTTTCTTATTACCAAAACTCAAGCCCATTTCTGTTCTTTAAATGTTTCGTATTCGTTCACACTTGAGAAAGCACAATAAATGTGAAAATAGCAATACAAACTATATTTTCCTTTCGCAAGAGATTTAATAAATCTATTTTGATGGTTGTCTAAGAGTAATTGTAACACGCTTTAAAAGGTAAGCCGTGTCCAATTGGTATGTTGTAAATATGCATTGAGCAAGTCATTAAGTAAGAGACGAATTTAAAAAATGTTGATCAAAAAATACATTGCTTTTTATTCCATTATGTTTGTGTGTGTTTGTCTTACGGTGCTCACTACTGTTAGTATGTTTCATGTTTAGCTGAGTGAAGTTCGTAGTCATAGTGAAAATCATAATACTGTAGGCCTACCGTGTTTGTCAGATAAGTAAGAATTGCCTTCTCATTTGTAGGTGAGTTTTGTTGTTGTTTATGTGCGTTGCCTGTTTACTTTCCGCACGATGTAAAAGACTTAGCATTTATGTGCTACCGCTTTGGTCACTGGAGTGACCATCAGGCGGAACTGACCACGGTTCTCGGAAAATGCTCGCTTTAAGAAGGCTCTCAGTTGTCACAGGTACCAGCAGCGTAGTGACTGTGATTAATTAAAAAACAATAGTAGATGTTGGAATAATAGACAGGAGGCAACCATGTAGCTTATCCAAGTAGTGCACGGCGGTTGAAATGAAGAACAGTGTTCAAGGCTCCAACAAGAAAATGTCAGATATCTAGGGAATTGAAATGTCTCAGTAATAAGAAACTTCTCAGACTACAGCTGGGAAAAGGTTATTTCAGAATAAAACACTGTACAGGATGTCTTCAAGACAATAATATAGAACATTTCTTGTTAAAATGTAAGAGGTATGAACAAATGAGAATACCAATATTAGATTATTTGCAGGCATCAAACTTACCTATAAATATAGACAAAGTGTTAAGAAAAATTCAGACCTAGGGAACTGCATAATATAGTCAAACAATATTTAACACGAACAAAGGTTAATATCTAGTAGTTGGGAATGTGAAGGTCTGATGCTGTTCTTACAATGCATATGACTTTTAACAGGTGAAAGTCAATTAAATATCTGTTAAAGTCAGTTCTATAACTGGAACCACCAGGCCTTTACACCCCTCCACCTTAATATTATTCTTGTTCAGAGTTTCTGCTTGATTTTGTTCGTTTTTTTGTTGTTGTTTTTTAAACATACAAGCATAATTGGTAATTGTGATTTTCCCTATTTACAATGATTTGACAAATGTGATGCCACTTTCTCATATCGGCAGTTGTTCATATTATTTGGAATTGAAAACAATATATATCCTAATTATAACCCATCAGAGGTTGAACGGGATATTTTTCTTCATTAAATAATAAAT
The DNA here is from genome assembly GCA_024509875.1 of Oreohelix idahoensis. Lineage (NCBI taxonomy): Eukaryota > Metazoa > Mollusca > Gastropoda > Stylommatophora > Oreohelicidae > Oreohelix > Oreohelix idahoensis. The sequence goes on from JAMPIV010013079.1 coordinate 22,663, forward strand.
TAATAGAAGAACAGTGGGATGTGTTCTTCAATGTCATCTGTGTAAGTCGCCAACAACGTTAGGGTTAGTATTCCCATCCCTTACCCCTTATTACTGTGTCTCTAAATTCTTAAATGTAGGACGCCCTATGGAAGAGACACACCAATGCACAACAAACACAATGATGTGCACTCCTTTCAACTGACTGAAGGGATAGTACGTCGTACCTTGATGTCATGGACAGCAATTACACCAAGGGCATCCTGTTGTCCTTCAGATGATCAAATGTGGACAGCCCAAGATTCAGAGTTATCAAAATCCATTGAAGGGGAGTTGTTGCTGGAGGGACGCAGCTAGCTGCCCCCACCCCCCCACCCACCCAATAAATTTGGCAGGTTTAAATAGCTTTGCTTGGCCAAGGGTGATGAACTATGTTGAACTTCTGAAAAACAAATGTCAAAGCAATAATGTCGAGCCAACTGGCAAATACAAAATTCAAAACTAGAGTGTAGTTCATTGAAGCATTCTAATTGTGACAAAACAGTTCATTTTAGCATTTACACCGCCTGAGCTCACAGTGAAATGCATTTCATTTCAGATCTCTTATAAAACCATCTGAGCATTCATGTAACACTTTCCAAGAGAGTATGCAGATACAATTATTACACTAGACCAGGGGCTGGGAACCTTTCCGTGACAAAGAGCCAAATATTTAATTTTGTCTCCATTTTAACACATTAAAGAGCTGCATGAAAAAAAATCATATGGTATCCCTCATTCACTAAGAGTTAAGTAATCGAGAGCCGCACGAGATGGCTCAAAGAGCCGCATGCAGCTCGTGAGCCGCGGGTTCCCGACCACTGCACTAGACTCAACTGAAAATTCTGTACATACACAGTGCTGGCTGATAACATATTCCATTGTCATATCTACAATATTAGCTGTCCTTAAGTCATTGGTGTAACAGATGTTCCAAGACATTAAACACAGTCACTGTCCAGCACTTCTAAGCCACACTGACCAGTCTCTGATCTCTGCAAACTGCATCATCCACTAGCAATAGTACTACCTTCATCTCAAAAGCATTTCAGTGCACGCAATTAAATATTTTGGTCCAAGTCCGAATTTGCACACAAATATCATCATCACCCTTCAGCTCCCCAAGGAGCATAGGTCTTCAACAAACATATGCCAAGTCTTCCTGTCCCCAGCCATCAGGTCAAGATCTTTACATGTCTTCATGTCTGTCTCCAGTTCTTGTTTCCATGTATTCTTTGGTCTTCCTCTGCCCCTCTTACTTTGGGGATTTCAGAACAAGGACTGCCTGGTAATGCTGTCAACTGGTTTCTTCAAAGTGTGTCATATCCAGCTCCAGCATCTTCTTCTCATCTTTTGCTCCCCTGGCACTTGTCTGGTCTTGTGTTCCACATTAGTGATCTGGTCATACGCTCCCCTGGCACTTGTCTGGTCTTGTGTTCCACATTAGTGATCTGGTCATACGCTCCCCTGGCACTTGTCTGGTCTTGTGTTCCACATTAGTGATCTGGTCATACGCTCCCCTGGCACTTGTCTGGTCTTGTGTTCCACATTAGTGATCTGGTCATACGCTCCCCTGGCACTTGTCTGGTCTTGTGTTCCACATTAGTGATCTGGTCATACGCTCCCCTGGCACTTGTCTGGTCTTGTGTTCCACATTAGTGATCTGGTCATATGCTCCCCTGGCACTTGTCTGGTCTTGTGTTCCACATTAGTGATCTGGTCATACGCTCCCCTGGCACTTGTCTGGTCTTGTGTTCCACATTAGTGATCTGGTCATACGCTCCCCTGGCACTTGTCTGGTCTTGTATATATTAGTGATCTGGTCATACGCTCCCCTGGCACTTGTCTGGTCTTGTGTTCCACATTAGTGATCTGGTCATACCACTTCAACCATTCTATTCAAGCGCCCATTTATGAAAGTCTTTAGCTTTTTGGTTCTGATGTTTGTTGTTCTCCATGTTTTGGATACACACCAGAATGCTACTGGATATTGTCCATCACAAAATTATCTGAACTGGGTATTGTCCATCACAAAATTATCTGAACTGGATATTGTTCATCACAACATTATTTTATCTGGATATTTTCATCACAGCATTATTTGAACCTATGCTTGTTTAGGTTTTTTTGTTACTAGCCTATTCATACAATGTTTATTTACATCTGTCACCCTCAGACAATCTTATCTTTTGCTAATTTCAGTTGTCTCTGGTTTAAGTTCTAAACTTGCATAAAGCAGACCATGCTTCCAGCATTTTGACCCTCACAGAAAAGGTAAAGTAATTTAAAATGTTATTTTATTTCATTAGTTTTGTTCACAGATGTAACAAACACATTTACCTTACTTTGTTATGTTTGGGTAATTTTTATACAGCTAGAATGTTCCCACACATAGGCAAAAAATCTAGGCTTGTGTGTGAAACCTGTCCAGCCATGATAGAGTGAGACCTGTAACAACTTTGTGCAGTGCTCTTACATGTGTTTGCACAAATTTATATGGAGGTAACCTTTCATGAAGGTACAGTTTATTTCTGACCTGCCTAATTTGAACATAATTAAACTTTAAAAAAGATATATAATTTTTTTTAGTTAAGGCAAAAATTAATGTTACCAAATTGATCATACAATAACTGCAAATTATCTGTGTTTGTGATGCCTTGAAGATATTTTCAGCTTCCTAAACATTGTAATTGTTCTATCTGGGCATATCTACATTCTTCCATTTGTTAATTCATTCTTTTGTATGTGGTAATCATCATAAAAGTAAAGCATTATCTCATGATGATAAGCACTTGTGGCAGACACAGTTAGAAGCCTTAGTTTTTAACTGCCGTGGAATGCAGTGGGTTTTTTTCTTCTTCAAAAGTACCAGGCCAGCTGGCTTGGTGATCATGTCTCTCCACAAATTAGTGTCTCCAATGTTGTTATCAGTATTTTGATGGCTTCATTCCATGCCACGTCAGACTTTTGTGTCATCTGTCTTGTTTTCCTTCAATCTTTCATGTTATCACAATATATTCCACGTCTAATAACATGCCTGCAGAAAATGGATCATTCTAACGTGAGTAATAAGCTTTCTTTGTGGACTGGCTTCTTTCAGGGCATTCTCATCATTCTTTTTAGTTATTGGTGATAGGGCGATGTATGGCCTCCAGGGATGTTCCTGCTTGTCTACTAATTATTGAATCACTTTTATATGTCATAATTGGCTATGTGGAACACTGAAGGACTTTTTCATTGACAAAGATTTGTGGCATAAAATACTGTTAATTTTATTGAATGCTTTTTTTCTGGGCTTATTCTACTCTTCTTCTCTGAGATGCATCTTCTGTCTGATATTATTAGGTATAATAATAGATATTTGAATGTATTGACTTGTTTAGAAACCACCTCAATAACTTTGGTGCGTACTGGAGACGTCATTGTTTTCAAGCTGACCATTACTTATGTCTGTTTTTGCTATTTAGGCTAAAGGTATCGCCAGGGCAAAAAAAAAAGAGTATTTCTGTGTGATTTAACAGTGAATTTTATATTTTTAAAAATTGTGTGTGATATTCATATATGGACATACTGTTTTTATATATGATGAATACATGAATAATGCTGTAATACTTAATGCATATTGTGTTCTCTTTAAAATTATAAATACTGTAGAGTAAATGGAAGTTGCTAAGAAGATGCTGATTTGAAAAGTTTAAAAAAAAAGCTGTACCAAGTTGAAATGCTGCAGTCAATGGTCACCTTGATTATTTTCAGCTCCAAAGTCATATTTTCATCACCATCAGTAGAATCACAGCATTCTATATTAATATTTTCATTTAGAATTTAATTCATAGAAATTATCTATTGAATGTCAGTAAGATCCAGCCGAGCAAGTCAACAGAGCTGCTATATTAGTGAGCACAAACACAACACAACTATTTTTAGTGATTATCATATGTGATTAGTAGTGGCTTACATAGTTTACTCAACTATCTAACTAAAAAGTGCTCACTGACAACACTGAGATTAAAAATTGTGGCAAAAATATAATAATATAATATTTAAGAAGTTAAACATATTTCTTTGTTGATTACGGCAGGGAATTATTACAGTAAATCTAGCTATTTCTCTGTGTTTTAATGGAAAGCACCAGACAAATTGTAGAGGAACCAAGTAGGACAGGTAATTTGTCGGACAAGTGTATAAAAACTGCATCATGAAGACGACCAGATAATTTTAGAGAAGCCTGGAGTTGAGTAACTGAAAACTGCATGAATGCAATCTGGAAGAAGCTAGGGCCCGAAGTATGTAATAACTTCCTGACATTTGAAATGATACCAGCAGTCATTAGTGACATTGTCAAACTGACCAATGAAACAGGAGTTGATTTCAGTGCAGATAATGTAGAGGAGTTATTGCAGTCTGACTGAGACTGCTACCACTGACAAACTGCAGGAATCGGCAGAGCATGCTTTCTGAGTTAGGCTGAAGAACATGGTGACCCAGATGAAGAAATGTCAGGAATCACATCAGAGAGAAAGCTCACCACATATTTCCTCAAAGACTTTAGCAAATTTCAAAAATGATGATCATGGCTGGTGGCAGCAGCTTGACAAAGAGAGGTGTTCTTGACATATTTCATGCTGCTGAGAATTGTTTTGCAAGAGCCAGCTCAAGAAAAGGCAGTCAACCCAAGATGTCTACTTCAAGAACCAGCAAAAACATGTGGAGGACCTACAGTTTGACCACTCATCCAGACGTAGACTCTCATTCATGATAATGTTCAGTATTAACTGTGTACATTAATTTAATTTGTAAAGTTTGACATGGTGCATTTGGTACTAATGTTTGTGTTTTTTTAATTACTTGTGCCCTTGTTATTCCAGATCAAATTTCCATATTTGTAATGTTAAAAAGCCCTGTAAAGCTCTGTGTCAGCTAGTATTCCATGTCTTAGAAACATATCCTGAATACTAAATAGGGTATTATGGGTAGATCTACTACATCTTCATGCTGTAGTAGGTGTGACTGTTCCAGTTTCTATAAACTATGTATTTGAAATCACAAATTTAGGCTAGAAGATCATACCTGCACAAGTTACACAAAGGCAGTCCTTCTTTTATAGCATGGCAGTTTTTCAAATGTCAAAATTGTGGAATTGCAATATAAAGGAAACAAATAATGAACAGCTACAATTCAATGAAAAGTCAGCATTTCTGGGGGAAATGACAAAGTCAGCTCACACGAGTTAAAGACTTGCCCTGACTTGAAATTAGTATCTGATTTGGCACCTTTTGCTGCACTTTGTGCTGATAAAGTCACAGAGCAGGAACGGACTGATTTTCTCCTTTAATCTTTTTTTCATCACTTTCCCATCTCTCATATTTGTGGCAGTGCATTTCTAGTTGTAATGATTGTCAGGCAGTAACATTTTAGTTACTTGTCCTTAGTACCTAAATCTTTATTCAGTTGACATTTTAAAAATGTTAATTTAATAACTATGTGTTCAAGATTTGTACTTATTATTTAAGCAGATTTAATTTTAAAAATACTTTTTGCAGGTTTGTGGAAGATATCATTGTTTCTAATTGTCTGCACTCTACCTACACTGCGTGTGTGTGAGCTACTGGAAACCAAACCAGGCTCACTGTTTGCAGCTTCCTATGATATTTTGCTTTCCAGTTTCACAAGCCAGTAATTCTACAGATCAACTCAGAACTTTGGATTTGCAGAAAACATAAGAAATTGTTGTTAGTGAATCAGACAGATAAAGTAATAAAGAACTTAAATCCAGTGATATCTGATTTGATTGTAAGATTATTAGTAACTTGAGACATCCGAGGTACAAATGTATTGTGTGTTGCAAACTTTTGGATTGTTTTAAGATTGCCTGTGATTGATTCAATATTATTAATAGTTCTTTGTAGTTTGAAACATTCAGTTTATTCTTGTGAGAACCTTTTATTAATTTTTGTTTACCTTAATCTTGCCAGCCAGTAATTGGGGACAAACCAAAAAAAAAAAAAAAAACACGCAGAAAAATGATGTCAGATTTAGCAGAAATAGCAGCAGCAGCTGGCATTTCTATTATTGACACAGATTCTGGGGATAGTGTAGATGTGAAGGGCGTAGAGAAAACTGAGAATAAATTTGTAGCCAGTGAGCTGTTTTCAAATGAGTGGTCTGTGACGAGTCTAATTCAAGAATTTAATACAATTTTTTGTAATCGCTATACGTTGTCAGACCCAGAATATGCAAGTGCTGTTGAGGCTGCTGACGTAACCAATAGGCCGCCATGTGTAACAGGTTTTAACTGCTTTCGCCATCGAGATGATAGTCGCAACTGGAACAGAGATCGTCGTAACTATGGTGACCGGGGTGGATATAGGAATAGAGGAAATCCTCGTGGCAGTTGGAATAGGCACGGTGGAGATGGTGGTGACAGTCGTGGCTGGAATAGAGGAGACAGACCACAAGACCAGCCCCACAGCTATGGAGACCATCACCACAGGGGATATGGGGACCAGCACAGTAGAAGTGACAACAGCCAAGGACATGGTAATTATCAAAACAGAGTTACTGGGTATCACCAGAGCAGAGGAAATAGTAATTACCAAAACAGATGGGAACAAGCAAATCAGCGTGGTAGGGATGATAGAAGGGGCCATCAGAACCAGAGACCTGAGAACCAGGGTCACACAGACAGAAGTAGAGGTGAGGATAGAGAAAGGTCACCCCAGAGGTGACATAATAGTCTAACTTTAGTGGGAAAATAAAAACTGGGTATAGAGGTATCAATGATTGATGTATGCAGCTGAGTCAAATCCTGCTAGTGGTTTATTATTTTGGGTACACTATTTAAAAAAAAATGACATTCCATTAAAAATCTAGAGGAAAAAAATAACTTTTTTAGAACCAGTGAGGAACAAAGAAAATGTACACCGAGGCTGAGTTTAGGAGGGCCACATGCTTCAGGTTCTCAGTAAGTTTCTTATCCCCTTTGTTTACAGATACCAGTATTGCTGAAATGTAAACTGCAAGGGCACTGCTGGTTAAAATTATGGAAGTAATTTTTAGAGGATGGGTGAACAGATGAAAGTCATTTTGTTTCCTTAAATGAGAACTAGATTGTGTTTTGTACATATTTGTGTTACTGGCTAGGAAGTCTGAGTTGTGTTTTTTGAGGTACTTTTTCTCCCACGCATTAATTTTTTTCCACCCAATACTTAATGGATTAAATCAAGTGTTTTTGTCATTGATGTGTTGCATTAGAATCAAAGATGGCCTAACTCATGCAACATTGTGTTTCAGCCTTTTTGGTAAGTTTGCCAGTAGAAGCTCTTGTTTTGGATATAAATTTAAAGTAAATAATGTCATATATATTGTAAAACAGAGATAGGTAGTGGTGTTAGTTTGAGTAAGAATGCACTGCTCTGCTCTGATTGTATGATTTATTGGTTTTACTTACTACTATAGTTCCAGGAAATAAAGCAAGTTGTTAGTAGTTGTACTTTAAAGCTAATTTTTTGTAAACCACTTACATAAGTTTGTAAATTATTAGTTGTATAACTTAAATATTGGGTCAGGATATTAGCATTAAGCAATATTTGTATATTTAACAAGTTATTCTGGTGATCAGTAAATGCATTACTGCTTATTATCTGAATTTACAGACATATTTGGAAACTGTATTGTTAACTTAAGACTTAAGTTCAATATTGAAGCAGGGTTTCTTAGCTAGGGTTGCATTTAATTAATCTGTATTATCATCACTGTACTTGTGCTCCCTATGGAGCTACCACTACAGCTGGTCCTCTTGGAGGAAGTCTGCACCAAGCATTCATATGCTCTTACAGTAGTGGTTGCTGTGACAATTTGTTTTACATGATGAGGTTGCTAGCATCATGCACAATCTTAATTGCCTTGTACAGCAGCATGCCTGAGGGTGCAGTAGTCATTTTTTCTTTGTTTCTTCAGAAACCCTGGGAACTACACAGGGCTATCCGTATGTACAAAATTACTCCACCTCCTAATCCAGTTTTCGGAAATGTCTTCCACAATCAGTTGTCACCAGTTTGTTCTTAGTGAAAGTCTTTTGTATTTTTTGCAGGTTGTGTGTACATGTACCATGTTAAAATTCATTAGCAGTTGTGTTAGTTGTTAATGTTTGAGATGAGCTGTTCATATAAACAATTAAATCTTATCTGAGTTTGTACATTGTATATTTCTTTTCCTGATCCTTATCTCTTCATCATGATCTTTAAATAAGTCAGCCACACTAGATGAATCTTTACATGACTAATATACATGCAGTTTTATTCTGAGAGATACATACACTTACAAAATATTGATTGTACAAGTACCAGTGGAAATATGTGATGCATTGTATGTTGTTGTTATTGATTCAGCAGCGCTTGGGCTCTCGCCCTTCGGCCCAATACCATGTAGTAATATCTGCATGTTTTTGCAAGTTGTTTTGTTTCTCCGTACAAGGTGTTTCACTTATCTGGCCTGGGAGGAAGGAGCATTTTCCTAACATCATCAAGTGCTGGGCACTCAAAGAGGTGGTGGTCAACAGTTTCGTAGGGGTAGTTACATAGCTGGCACTCTGGAGTGTGTTGTGGTTGGATTCTGTTCAAGTGACTGTTGAATGGCATTTTGTGTTCTCAGCCAAAAAATGGTACTCTGATCCCTCCTTGTAAGATGGCCACTGTTGTCATTACGATCAGGACCAGCCATATGTCTGTAAACCTCTCCCCCAGTGTTTCCCACGGCCCAACTGTTCAGCCAAGTTTCTTTCTTTGTTGTTTGTATGAGTGATTTGGCTGTTTGGAGAGTTGTTGTTCTTGTCTTGTTCCCTTCTTTGCTAATCTGTCTGCTCTGTCATTACCTGGTGTATTTGAGTGACCAGGGATCCACTGCATAACTATTCTGATGCCATAGGAAGCGATAAGCTGATCAACATCCAGGATTAGTTTGGCTAATTCAGTTCTACAATGTCCACTGCCTTTCAGAGCTTGAAGGGCGGACATTGAGTCAGTAAAAATGAGGATGTTTTGAGCCTTTGAGGGAAAAGCATCAAATACAGTCTTCAGATGGTATACAATGATTGCAGTGCAATGATTTCAGCTTCATAGTTGGAGCAAAACTCCCAGCATGCATCAAACAGCTCATCGGAGGATCCATCTGGATAACATATGTAGATGACATAACCTGCTTTGATCGTGGCCTTAAATGCAGATCTGTCACTATAGACATGCAACTATTCTCCAGGGTAGGCATTAATGGTTCGTGTGATGCACTCATAATACTGACTGGGTCGGAATGCTTGGTTGTTCCATCTACTCAGCTGTGAAATGGGAATTCACATTACTGTTGTGTGAATTCCTGGGTTAGACCACTAGAACCTGATAGCACATCATGGTGCAGCCTGGAAACAGGCAACCTCGAGTTGCCTGGCCAATACCTGAGGGATGTATGTGTGGTTGTTGTTACTGTTGATGTGTTATCTGCCTATTTCTCCACATAATTACCACAGTTGTTGAATCATTTTATCTAAAGGCTGAATCGCTTTTTACATGCTATCCACACAGGACTGTAGTTCCTAAGACTGCTATACATGCATACACAGAGGGCTCAGCCTTCAAGGCCACCGCAAATGCTGAGCTTATGTGAAGTACTCAAATTGAGCACACTAGAAATGTATGAACTGTGAGGAAAATTCTGTACTAATTACCAAGCAGAAATTACAGCAATAAACACCATCCTCACAGCAATACTCATCCAATTTAAACAATAAATTTATAAGCTCTCAGATATCATAATTTTCACTGATTCAAAATGAACACTTCAGGTTATGGAAGAATATCTCCAAACTGAAAATAAAGAAAAAATACAGCTAGCTGAAAATACTGACATTCTGCTAAAACATACATCAGAGTCACTCTCCAGTGGATACCAGGACATATGGGGCAATGAAAAAGCAGACAGATTAGCAAAACTAGGAGCAAGCATGGTTCAAACAAACACTCCAGCCAACATGCAGACAGCTAAACTAATACTTCAAAACAACTTCAAAGAGGAATGGCTAAACTGATGGGCAAAAGAGTCTACTGGACGTGTCATATAAAGAAATAACCCATCACAACAAAAACAACCTACGACGTATGGAGCAGAGCACAATTTTCCAATTAAGAACAGAACACACCAGACTTAACAAGCACTTAAACAAATTAAACCCCTCACATGAGCCTGATCGCCACAACTGTACCCATCCTTATGAGACAGTTCGTGGGCTGCTCACTTGCCCAGGACTCTCTGTTACGCACAAATAATTACTTTTTTCCAAAGTCTTTGTATGATCGTTTTTCGTATGTATGATCATTATTTGACTGAAATGCATGTTATATATATTTTATGGTCAAAGGGACAGAACCCGATATATCGATACTGCTATTTTTTATGAGTTTACCTCCTCTTGTATAGAGACACGTTCGGTCTATAATGTCTTGAACGAAGCGTGACCATATCTCCTTATTTGGTAGTATCAGTCAACTGTTGTAGATGTTTGAAACCTTTCTTAACGCTTCTGTTCATGTCCATAAAAGGCGCGACTGTGTAAGACTTTTATCTCGAATGTTCTTAGAATCGTCTTATTGTGAACAGCGACTCAGAGATTGTCACTCTGCGCATGTCTCGACTGGGTTGTCGTTTGTTGTTCCGCCCAGGTCGGGGAGTTGAGAAATGGACTGATTAGCGAGCGGACGCGACTGCGTCTTGTGATTCTCTGAGGGAAATACATTGTCTTTGTGAGTTAGTTAGCTAACTAGACTATTTCCCCGTATTATTCAAGCCTGCCTGGAGGCATATGTTCATGGTTGATTTTCCGAAATAAGGTAATTCCTCTTGTATCGAACTTTAGGCTATCATCTAGAGGTTCGTCATTTTGTCGCCTTTTTGCTCGCCTGTGTGATTCAAAATGGAGAGGTACTTTGACTAGGATTAAGTCACCGGTATCTTTATACCTGAACTAGTTATATATCTATGGGTCGCTCTAGACCAACAAGACTATTGTCTGTGTTCCAGGATTCGTTATATCAGAGATCACGTCCAAGTCAGATGGTGAGACTTAGGAAGGTTATAAAGGTCGAGCTGACCTGTAATCCATGTATGCTACTCACGTGCAGACAGTAAACGGACGTATTGTATACATCTGATCTGCTAGCATCAGGAAGGAATAATTATTATTGTCTATGAACATTAAGGATCTGCAGCGGACCACGGTTGCAGAAGTTATATGTATTATTTATCAAGCTTCGCTATGATATTTGTTTTCCATACAACTATTGAGTATTGACTCCTACATGACTGTCAGTTAACATGAGTTTGAATGCTGCATTCGTTATACTATGCTGATGATAACATAAGTATCATGACTGTTTTGTGGCGTGCAATAAATGGTATAAACCTAAAGCGAAGTTACCATTTTTATGACTCTACACGTCATGTTGCCTGTGGTGTACCCTGAACTGTTCTACTGCAACACACACACCGCAACAATCTAAACCAGATAAGACACCCACATCTTGCATTGTAATACCTGGTGTCGATAGAGGTGGTAATTTGACGGCATCCTAATTCCACCCTTATCAATTCATGGTGGCCAATAGTTGGTTTATTCTGGTACCAACTCTCAAGGGGGTCAACAAACCCAGACATCATCAGCAGACTACAAGACAACATTGCAGTTGCTATTCATCACCTTTGATGAAATTTTTTGAAAGACGCAGCAGTACTGACAGTTGTTGATATTTTGAAACTACCCGGCGCTGCTCGGCGGTATTGAAGTTTGTCTACAAATAGAAGGACAAGTACCGAGCGAATGGATTTCCTGATCTGTTGAGAAGAAGGACAAGTGCCGTAACAACTGTTCCGGTCTCAGAATTACTGTTGCAGATTCAGAAGGTCAAGTTCAGAAGCTGTTTCCTGTCAGAAGCTGTTTCCTGTTAGAAGCTCATTTCCTTCGTCATGGCAGTTTACGAGAGCAGATATGGATCAACGTTGGATCATTGTCCTAAGAATGCTGATCACATCCTGTTCTGAACTGTGCTGACGTTGTGGATACATAGAAGTTAAGTGGCCTGTTTTGTTTGTGAACTGTGCCCTTATGTTCTAACTGAGCCTTCTGTCTATCACATTTTTCGCACTCTTTATATGTTTACATGTTATATGTTATTTGGATTTGTATTTATATGTTTATATTTCTGCGGGTTTTCTCGGTTGGGCGGTGTCTTTCAGTAGATGATACCACGTCACAGAGGTTCTACTGTTAGCGTTTTCGTTAGGGACTGTGCGAATTTCCTACTGTGAAATTTGCTAGCGACAATCGTTGCTATATCTGTTTAGTTGTGACGAGTTGTGCTTTATTTTCGTTTTTTGTATATTTTCTTTTTTTTTTTTTTTTTGTTTCTCTCTTTCTTTCTGTTTTTTAGTTTCGATTTCAATTGTTTGTATTTGTAGGTCTCCTCTTTTCTATTATTCAGTTCTTCACGTAAATTGTTGTGTATATACTGTAGCGTCATTTGTTTGTCATATCTTCGCATTCTGTCATCATATTCTTTTTAGTTTCGCTGTTTATTTATTTGACTTATGCGAATGTTTTCGTATTGTTTGATCTTTGTTATTGTTTACATTGACTCTGATCTTTGTTATTGTTTACATTGACGTTGATCTTTGTTATTGTTTACATTGACTCTGATCTTTGTTATTGTTTACATTGACTTTGATCTTTGTTTTGTTTACATTGTTGGTACTTTGTTATTGTTTACATTGTCTTGTTATTGTTTGCATAGTTCTTGCATAGTTAGCTTTCACTATTGTTACATATATGCTCATGCACTATTGATCTATAGTGCACTTATCATAACTAGCTGGTGGTTTTTTCCTTATGCACTATTGTAGTGCAGTTATGATAAATAACTGATGGTTATGCACTGATTTGGGTAGTGCACTGATAATTAAGAGGTGACTTGTGATATTATTGTACAACTGATAATACAAATTGGTGTCAAGTCTTGTTTCCCACAGAGATTGGAGTAAACATAGTAATTATACAAGCACTTTATTAAGTCTTGTTGCTATTAAGATTGAAATAAGATAATTAATTATTTCAGGTTCTGTACTCACATTTTAGACATCATGTCTACATTTGAGTACTTTATTGAGCAGGGTAAAGCCCTTGGGAAGACAGGTGATAAATTAGAAGAATTTGCGACTGTTCAATATGCCAAGGCATTGAAGTCGGAGGAAAAGAAAATGAAAGAACTAACTGAACAAAAGAGAATAGATGCTGAAAATTTAAAACTGCAGATGCAGGTAGATGAAAAGAGATTACAAATGGAAATGGAAAAACAAAAAAGAGAAGCAGAATCTCAGGAGAAGAGACTTCAGGCTGAGGTTGAAAATAAGAGACTTGAAAAAGAAGCTGAAAAAAAAGAGACTTGAAATAGAGGCTGAAAATAAAAGATTAGAAAAAACAGGCTGAGGCTGAAGAAAGAAGGTTACAAAGAGAAGCTGATGAGAGAAAAGCAAAAATGGAACATGAAGAAAAACTCTTAGCTTTGGAGTTAGAAAAGTTGAAGTTATCTAGTAATGCTAATGATGCTAATAAGGTATCATCTGCTAATAAGTCTAGTGCTGTTGATTTCAAGCTTAATTTACCAGCATTCAATGCTTCAATTGATGATATAACATTTTATCTGGATAGATTTGAAAGTGCATGTAAGGTGCATAATATAGATAAAACATTATATGTTTATCATCTGTCCAAGATACTTAGAGGTGATGCTTTGACTTTGTTGGGTATGGTAGATGTGCCTGACAAGAACAACTATGAGGTTGTCAGGGCGGCATTGTTAAAGAAGTACCAACTTAACGAAGACGGATATCGTCTTAAATTTAAAAACATGTTACCAGAAACTGGAGTTGAATTCTCAGAATTCATCTCAGGCATACGTCTTACTTTTTTACGATGGGTTGAGCTTTCTAAGACAGAAAGTACATTTGAAGCCCTCATGGACTTACTTCTTAGAGACAAGGTTATGTCTTCTGTTAATGAAGCTTTTCTTTCTTTTCTTCATGAGCGTAAGCCTAAAAATATAAAAGAAATGGAAGAATATTGTAGCCAGTATGTTACTGCACATCCTCACATAACCATTAGCAACTCTAAGGTAAAAGAAGGTCTGCCAGTTGCTTCGGCAGCACCTTATGGCCCGAATTTTATGCGTAAATTTCAGGGTAGCCAGCAAAATTTCAATAAAAAGAGTAACCGTAATTATGCCCAGAACCATGGTAATCAATTTCAGGGAGATTCTTCTTCCCAGAACTGGAGACAACCTAATATTACACGGTATTCTATTCCCGGTAACTTTAGAAATTTTCATAAAGGTAATCGGTATAGAGGAAAATATTATTTGCAGAGACCTCAATACCAAGATAATAGAGGTTCTCAACAGCATAGAGATGGTAATGACAGTTATGGAAACTGGAACGCAAACCAGGATAAAAATTACAGTAGGGACTTTAATGATAATTGCAGAGGCAATAATGGTCGCGGTAGATCGCAACAGAAGAGAAAAAGATATCAACAGACAAACTCTGTTCAACAAGAATCTCAGGGAGCAGATAAACAGGTTAATAATGATAAAAACCATAATACTATCGGATGCTCATCTTTTGACTTTGGTAGGGCAAATAAATGTATCCAATGCAGTACTTTATTTGATCCGAAAACCATTAGTACTCTAAGCTGTGGTCATCCTTTGCCCGCTCTTCCTGCTAATGTTGCTCATGATGGGAGAGGTTCTCTTATATTACATAAGGGGCTTGTAAATAGTAATCCAGTCTCGGTGTTGTTTGATTCTGGATGTACTACTGTCGGGGTTAGGCAATCTCTTGTAGATCCATTCTGTGCTACAGGAAAGGTCATCAATGTGTCACATTTGGTGGCACGTTGGAAAAATATCCTACTGCCATAATACATATTGCTACTCCTTTCTTCACGGGAGAGGTCCACGCGTGTCTACTTCCAAACCCTATTGCGGACCTTATTATTGGTCGTATTCACGGAGTTAGGGAATGTACCCCACAGCAGATTGCTGTTTGGGAAGAGCAAAACATTGAAGCTACCAATACGGTGGTCACAAGAGCACATGCTCTGGATCCACCTCAAACTTCATTAACTAATAATGATGAAGTAAATGAACAAAATAGTCACTTGACTATTACACGTGACTCATTTATCAAATTGCAAGAAGAAGATCCGTCGTTACAAAAATTCTTCATTCTAGCAAAAAAAGGTGATCCTAATCAAAATACTAATAGAAAATCTTGGATTTCTATGAAGAACGGCGTACTTGTACGTATGGTACAAGACTCGACTACATCCACTCATTCACAAATTCTTGTGCCTAAGAGCATGAGGGTGCAAATATTGCAACATGCTCATGACTCGCAATGTGCTGGACATATGGGTTTTTCCCGTACAAAGTCGAGAGTTCTTGCGGCTTTCTTTTGGCCATTTGTGAGCAAGGACATACGAATGTACTGTCGCTCTTGCAAAGTATGTCAGGAGGTCAAATCTAAAGGACCACGACATGCTGCGCCTATTCAGGCTGCTGACATTCCAATTCGCCCTTTTCAAAAAATGGCAATAGATATTATCGGTCCTTTTAGAATTAAGTCGGCTAGAGGGCATCAATTTATTCTTACATGTGTCGATATGTGCACACGTTGGCCAGAGGCAATACCTCTCAAGAGCATCTCAACTGCTGATATCGCAGACGCTCTTTGGCTGATATTTTCTCGCTTGGGTTTTCCCGGAGAAATATTGTCAGACCATGGCACTCAACTGATATCAGACACTATGTCACAGGTAATGTCTATGCTACATATAAAAAGGTCTCTCAGCAGTATCTATCACCCAATGTCTAATGGGTTGGTCGAACGTTTAAATAGGACTCTAAAAACTTTACTGGGTAAAATAACTGAGGATCATCCTCAGGATTGGGACAGGGTCTTACCCGCGGCTCTCTTTGCGTATAGAGAGGTCCCCAATGAACATACGGGGTTTTCCCCTTTTGAACTTGTCTTTGGCGCGCAACCGCGCGGCCCTATGTCTTTACTTCACGATCTAATCACTGCCGATAATATTAGCGATGAGACTCAGTCTTCTTATGAGTACGTCATTGCTCTTAGGAAAAAAATCATTGAGGCATGCAGACTAGCAACTTCGTCTTCCGAATTTGCTAAAGAAAAGGCAAGGCAGTTTGCGAATAAGAATAGATGTCTACGACAACTTTGTCCAGGTGACAAAGCTCTCGTTCTACTTCCTTCAAGGGAGAACAGACTTCTAATTGCATGGAAAGGTCCATATGCAATAGTCTCCAAAATTTCTGATGTCGACTATGTTGTCGATATTGATGGAAAGCATAAAAACTTTCCACATAAATATGCTCACGGAATTTCATGAAAGACCAGACTATTTGCAGCCTATTTTCCAGGCAACGGACAATTCTCAAGTACCTCATGGTCAATACTCATCGCTGTCAGTTATACAGGATGAGGAAACTACTTTTTCTGATGTCAATCTTCCTCTTTCTATGGTCCCACTTTATTCTACGGAATCTTGGAAAAACGTGACCGTTTCTCCAAATCTTTCCGCTGAGGAACATCGACAAGTTTCTTCGATGTTGCAAACATTTCAGGATGTTCTTACAGACATCCCGGGACACACACATGTCATTGAACATGACATTGTGCTAACTGATCATAATCCTATCAGAGTCAGACCCTATCCAATACCTATCCATTTCCAGTCTCAAGTCGAAAAAGAATTGGATGAAATGATACGTTTGGAAATCATTGAACCATCCACTTCAGCATACTCTTCGTCTATGGTTATTGTTCGAAAGAAGGATAATAACATTCGCATTTGCGTAGATTATCGCAAATTGAACCAAGTTACGAAGTTCGACGCTGAACCTATGCCTTCATTAGAAGAGCTACTCAATAAACTTTCTAATTCTAGATTCTTTACCAAACTAGATTTGTCTAAAGGTTATTGGCAAGTCCCGCTAACTGAACGTGCCAAACCTTTTACAGCTTTTTCTACACCTAGGGGTTTATTCCAATGGAATTTCATGCCTTTTGGTCTTATGAACGCCCCTGCTACATTCGTACGCATGATGCGCCGAATTCTCGCATATCGTACAGATGTCATAGCATATCTAGATGATATCTGTCTATTCAGTGATTCCTGGGAAGATCACTATTTGGGTTTATACGAATTACTGTCTACTCTTCGCGAGTATAACTTGACTGCAAAACCCTCTAAAGCCTTTATAGGATTTAGTGAGATTTCTTTCCTAGGTCATCGTGTTGGTCATGGTCTTTTAAAGACAGAGGACCACAATGTTTCAAAAATACTTAACATTTCGGTCCCTAAGACAAAGAAACAAGTAAGGAGTCTATTAGGTTTGATCCAATTCTACGGACGATTCATTCCGAATCTGTCCTCCATTATGGCACCGCTTTCTACTTTATTGAAGAAAGGGTCGCCTAATTTGATCCGCTGGTCAAAAGAATGTCAATCCTCATTGGACCAGGTTAAAGACCTATTTTCATCTCCACCTATTCTTAGGTTACCTACTATTGAGAAGACTTTTGTTCTTCGAAGTGACGCCTCGTCAACTGGGATTGGGGCAGCACTAATGCAGGAGTATTCTGATACTCTGCATCCGGTGATGTATATCTCTAGGAAATTAAATGCTGCAGAAAAGAATTACTCGGTTTTAGACCGTGAGTTATTGGCTATGGTATGGTCTATTCTGAAGTTACAAAGATTTCTTCTAGGCGCACATTTCATTGTGGAAACCGACCAGAAAGCGCTTACTGCTATTCAGAGCAAAAACTTGAAGAGCTCGAGGTCCACTCGTTATGCCATAGCTCTTCAACCATTTCATTTCTCGGTTCGAGCTATCCGTGGTTCGGATAATGTAATGGCGGACATTCTGTCCAGATGCCCACACGATTCCACATGATTCTTCTGTCATATATATATTTCCTGATATACAGTCCAATGTTATAATGACATGTTAGTAGATTTTTTTTTTTTCTCACTTTTTTGAGGGGGAATTTATAACATTGTTCCATGTAATTATCTAAGAAGGCTTAGTTAGTGATATACGGGCCAAAAGATCACTCGGCCACATTTAAATAAATTATTTTCAGGATTGTATTGAGAGATTTACCAGTTGTCTTTAAGATTTGTGTTATTGATATTTTCGCAGCACATCATTGAAGATGCGAGATTGTGTCCATTGTGGAACTTTGGGTATATCAAGTCCTGTCCTAGATTGGGAGCGGATGATGTCCACATCTTCTTCTATTGAATGTTTTATGTCAACGAAGATCAACACATGTATTACTTATTAGTTACTGATGCATTACATAATGTAATAAAATAGTGCGGTATATTAATATATTACACCGCTATTTGCAACACATTGTATGATATCATAATAATATATTTGATTTCATATATTGGTATGAGAATAATTTGACTTTTATTATGATGTTGCCAGCATTGTGGTTTGTGTTGGTGGCACCTTCCTGGGATATATACGCGTATACTTAGATAAATTTTTCTCTAAGGACCTGGGATATGATCTCAGTTTCGCTCCAAGTGTTGAGCTATTTTGTTAGGTATATCCGCGCATCATACGTGCGTTAGGAGCCTAGATTTTTTTCCGGCTCCAGGATTTAAAAAAAAAAAAATGTTTCATTTTTTTTTTCCCGGGAGGGTGCGGTAATGTTACGCACAAATAATTACTTTTTTCCAAAGTCTTTGTATGATCGTTTTTCGTATGTATGATCATTATTTGACTGAAATGCATGTTATATATATATTTTATGGTCAAAGGGACAGAACCCGATATATCGATACTGCTATTTTTTATGAGTTTACCTCCTCTTGTATAGAGACACGTTCGGTCTATAATGTCTTGAACGAAGCGTGACCATATCTCCTTATTTGGTAGTATCAGTCAACTGTTGTAGATGTTTGAAACCTTTCTTAACGCTTCTGTTCATGTCCATAAAAGGCGCGACTGTGTAAGACTTTTATCTCGAATGTTCTTAGAATCGTCTTATTGTGAACAGCGACTCAGAGATTGTCACTCTGCGCATGTCTCGACTGGGTTGTCGTTTGTTGTTCCGCCCAGGTCGGGGAGTTGAGAAATGGACTGATTAGCGAGCGGACGCGACTGCGTCTTGTGATTCTCTGAGGGAAATACATTGTCTTTGTGAGTTAGTTAGCTAACTAGACTATTTCCCCGTATTATTCAAGCCTGCCTGGAGGCATATGTTCATGGTTGATTTTCCGAAATAAGGTAATTCCTCTTGTATCGAACTTTAGGCTATCATCTAGAGGTTCGTCATTTTGTCGCCTTTTTGCTCGCCTGTGTGATTCAAAATGGAGAGGTACTTTGACTAGGATTAAGTCACCGGTATCTTTATACCTGAACTAGTTATATATCTATGGGTCGCTCTAGACCAACAAGACTATTGTCTGTGTTCCAGGATTCGTTATATCAGAGATCACGTCCAAGTCAGATGGTGAGACTTAGGAAGGTTATAAAGGTCGAGCTGACCTGTAATCCATGTATGCTACTCACGTGCAGACAGTAAACGGACGTATTGTATACATCTGATCTGCTAGCATCAGGAAGGAATAATTATTATTGTCTATGAACATTAAGGATCTGCAGCGGACCACGGTTGCAGAAGTTATATGTATTATTTATCAAGCTTCGCTATGATATTTGTTTTCCATACAACTATTGAGTATTGACTCCTACATGGCTGTCAGTTAACATGAGTTTGAATGCTGCATTCGTTATACTATGCTGATGATAACATAAGTATCATGACTGTTTTGTGGCGTGCAATAAATGGTATAAACCTAAAGCGAAGTTACCATTTTTATGACTCTACACGTCATGTTGCCTGTGGTGTACCCTGAACTGTTCTACTGCAACACACACACCGCAACAATCTAAACCAGATAAGACACCCACATCTTGCATTGTAATACCTGGTGTCGATAGAGGTGGTAATTTGACGGCATCCTAATTCCACCCTTATCACTCTCCACAGAAAGAAAAAAGTTACCGGCGGGTTCCCCAACAGTCACAAACACTATATTCAGTACAACTCAATAGCTACAGAACATGCAAATGCTTCATCTTGGGATTGGCTGCGAAAGAGTGACAAGCTCAGCAACACTAGTTAAGCAACAACAGAACTGAAGTAACTGGATATGTGTTCTGGATTAAGTAATAAGCATGGTTAAGTGTGAAGAAGACACATAAGACCTTGAGCTGATGGCATGGGACAGGATAAACTGGCATACATCTGTTGAATATCTATGCTCCTTTGGAAGTTGAATGGTAAAGTGTGTGAAGAAATTCTCATCATATGGGCACCTATCAGTGAATTGCTTGCACCACCACAGCGAATTCTCAGCAATGTGCTGTCTAACAATGGATATGGGTGTTATTTTGGTCTATAAACAATAGAAGAGAACACTGCTGCAGGTGTTTTTTCTTCCTTTATTTTTTCAATAACTGCAGTATCTTCCAATACTCATAACTGCTTTGACTATACACTATCCTTCAACTGCAAAAGCCAACTAGCTAGCCACTGTATAGGACCTCAACATATTAATTACTCAGTATATTTAAAAAAAAAAAAAATTTGACCCCACGACTTGTGATCTACCTTTAGTATTACTGTTGTCATTAATGCAAGGGAGATGAGCTATCCAGTTCACTAGTAAATAATTTCTTTAGAAATGTAACTGCTGCTAATTAGAAACAGTCATCAGACAACAGTATGTAAAAAATGAGGTAATTTAGCTAAGTCTAATTATTTGACAGCAGTACATACAAAAACAAAGGTAATTTAGCTAAGTCTAACCAGAAAACAGTACACACAAAAACAAAGTAATTTGGATTAAATCCTAATTAACAGAAGGTCTGCTGCTAAATAAACAGGTCTGTTTCTCACATTTACATGTAATGTGATCAGGAATAAAAATGGTAGAAATGTACAAGCATTATAGAATATACAGCTGAAAATAGATATGAATGTTTTTATGTTGATTCTTTTTTATCTGATTTATGTGCTACAGATAATAATGATTACAAAACACACACACAGTGAAGAATTAGATGCAAGTAACAAAATCATTTATTGATGAATGTATACAGATTTTCAACATGTGCTTGTACAAACCTTTTCTCTCGAATTGTGTACAGTTTCAGAGGTTCAACATTTTTACAAATACTAGGCCAAAAATAAAAAAAAGTAAAAGGGAAAGAAAAAAACTGCTTTCAATAACATATACGGTCATGTTGTTATAAATTATAAAAAAATTTTCAATTACCAAAGCTTCTCACAGAGATGAGACAGTATAAATGGATACAGAAGATGAGTCTTGGAAGGGGGATGTGGCATGGAATTAATAACCATCTTTCTAAAAACTTTCCATTCTTTCTTTTAAACAAACTTGATCTGAACGTTCAATACAATAATCCTTAGCCAACTATGAATTTCACAACCATAGTTTTTAACTATCCATGCAAAATTTTGTATACAATGTTATGGCAATCATCAGGTATAGTTTTGATAAACTATGGTTTGAATTTTCTGCCACAAGCTTTTGTTCACGGATTTACCACTACTGGCAAACTAAGACCGAAGGTTCACATTTGTGTACAAAAACCGATGTTCAGTACAAATGAATTCAACGTAGGGTGTAAAATGAGGTAGCAATTGTAAATATTTCTTGTAATTTTATGTTTCATGTTCCCTCCAACCAACCACCATCACTATCATCAAAGAAAACTGAAAGTAGCATTATTTTTGTCAGCTGTTAATACATATTATATATTTCTTGCATTCGGTGAATGTACAGAACAGGAAGTTCGGTGAATGTACAGAACAGGAAGTTAGGCTACGTAAGTTCCCATATGTTTTACATTTATTTACAGTGCTTTTAGCAACCAGAAGCTGTTTTTCAGGAATCTATCTCCCACAGTTGTTAGGTAAAAGGTAAAGCTAGTCTCATTGCAGTTACTGCTGTTGAGGAGTGATGTGTTACAGACTTCATTGTACTATGTTCAGCTTTATGGGGTCAAGTGACCAGTTCCCTTCCTTGCTCTCTATGCTTTCTCCAACTCAAAAGCAGTCAGGTACCTATTTACAGCTGGGCAGACTAAAGCATGACGAAGGCAGGTTAGGAACCCAGTATCTTTGTCACAAGAAGCAAGTGCTCTAAACAGTTAATAAGGGATTCTTTTATGACCTCCATACCTCTTTTTTTTCACCTTCAGGTTGATCTGTGTTTTACACATCTGCATTATTTATTCATTTCTTTGTTTCATTATGACTTGTTTTACACTTTTACTTGGCCACCTTCAGGTTGAGTTATCTTTACATAAACAGAAGATCCAGCAGAGACAGGGGAGAGTATATTGGCAGAGTACAGACCAGAAAAGAAAAAAAAACAGCACCAATAATAAAAATTGCAGCATATGTCAAAGAAAAAAACAAACAAAACAAAACAATATGGCACTGAGAATACACTAATATGGTTAATGATTCAAAATATAAGTTCATGATGACACTGTTGAACCTATAGCAATGTGAAAAATGGCCTCCACAAGTTCAGCTTGAATCGGTGGTCATCGTTTTCAGGTATACTTATATGTTTAGTGAGCTATAAAAATAAAAAAAATTTAAACAGACTAAGAGCTGAAAAAAACCTTGTGTGAAGCAAAAATGACCTAGAAGAATGTGCTGATTGGTCAAATAACAGATGTCTGTATCTCAGACTTCATAACTATCTTATGCAAGTTACATCTAACATGTTAAAGAATCTACAAAGTTCCCACTAAAACCTTTCTTGGTTTCAATTTCTGTTCAGTATGATTTGTAAACTCCCACATTCGACTAGCGTGGGCTGTGTATACTTGAATAAACTCTTGTGCGTACAATAAGAACTACACAGTGACAACAACAGGTCAAGAAGTTATTTAATGAATAACTTAAGAGGTACATGTATTTTTAACAGCATATCTTGAATATCAAGACCAATAGTTCACATTTAAAAGAAACTGGAACATTAAAATCTTGTAAAACTATTAACTAAAAGGATTACATAGTAACATAACAAGGCTGTTCTCAAGTTACAGACAACCCTATCACATTTTTTATTTTCCACTCAAAGCTCAAAACCTTCAGAGCACTTTATATTTTGTAATTAGGTCAGCTGCCATCTTCACCTCGAAGGTCGTCCACAATGGATTTCCAATGTCTTCTGTCTTGATGGTCCACTCAGACAGGCTCTTTTCTGTCCATCTCTTGATGTTATCTTCTCACCTTTAGTGCTGTCTTCCTTGAGCAAGTTTGCCTTCCTTCCATTGTGGTTTTCGGCAAGGTGTTTTATCTTTTTATAAGACCACAATATTTTATCTCACTCATTACGTTTCTTTTCATTCCTAGCTTTTCTAGGACCTCTTCATTTGTTTTCTTATCTTTCCATTAGACGCACCCCATTTTTCTATATATCCACATCTCAAGGGTCTAAATACTTTCTTCCAACTGAATCTACTATATTCATCAGTATATATACAGTGAGGTCCCAATCTCACAGTGACCAGGTGTTATCTTTCTGATGCCCTAATATGCCTCCAGTGATTTCATAAACAAACCAATAAGACAAACCATTTGGGAAGCCGGTTTTGTCTCCCACTTCTTCAAGGTTTTAAATATGCAGTAACAACGCAAAGACAAATCAGAGTGCACAATCTTGAAAATGGTTAGTTCACAAGACATGTATGCTTGATTACAACAGTGCAGAAACACTAGAAGCTAAAAGTGCTTTTATGCAGTCAGGTAAGTATCCCTAAATTTGACCCACGTAGAGTTCAGAACATAGAAGATCCTTTTTTTGTTACAGCAAGCAGCAGTTTTTCTTTAACGAGCAACTGAAAAACTGCAATGAAGCTTCAGGCCGAGAACTTTAATACCGACATCTTGAAATAAATTTATCTTTACAGCTCTGTAATAAAACCAGTGTTTCTCATTCTGCCATAGAAATGTCAGTACACTATCAATCTAGTAAAGTCAGTATCAAATTTCACATTTTTAAATTTCTTTTTAAAACCCCATCCTAAAATTTTGACAAAAAAATACAAGCCACAGTGGAAATTCTACATGGAAAAACTGATATGTTACTCAACTCATGACATCAAAGACTTATTTTTAATCAGACATGCAAACTAACCTCTTGTCGTTAATATCTATATACAAATTATTTGCAAATCTGAGACAGGAAATGACATGTACTATTTTCCAAGACAATCATGTGTAGTTGAAAGAATAGGACTACTGCAAACCCCCCGCCCCCCCGTATAAAGTGACTAATATGAGGCTGTGCATGGGGCTGGCAACCTCATCATGTTATACAAGTTGCCATAGAAACCACTTCTGCAAGAGCATGTGACTGCTTATTGTAGGCTTCCTGTATGGGTAACTACATGCACAAAAGGAAAATGACCATGATTTTCCAAGACTACACAAAGGGACACAAATTTCTATCTACAAATAATTTTCTAAAGTGACACAAACTTCTATCTACGAATAATTTTCTGTCTAAAAGTTCATGCTTCCAGTGGCAGTCTTCTCTGACCCTATTTCCAGTACAGGCAATTAGAGGAAATGTAAACCATACACATAATTAAGGCAAACGTTCGACAGTACTGTTCTGTACAAATACAATTTTGTCTGTTGTTGTCTGTTTCAAATTCTCAATACATCGCTGGTTCCCATGTGGTTTCTCTAAGGAGACAAAGAAAAGAATAAGACCATTGCTCCCTCAAACATGTCATAAGACAACATGTGAGGTTGTGCACTGAACTGGCAACTTCATCATGTAAAAACAACTGCTATAGGAACAACCACAGCAAAAGCACATGATGTCCTTTGGTTTACAATTTCTGCAAGGGGTCAACAGCAGTGATGACTCCATGCTCCCTAGCAGCTACCAAAGAGAAGAGGAATACAGGTATATCAATGACATTTCTAGACGAACATGACTGTCACAAAAAATAATGATAAATTCTAGACGAACATGACTGTCACAAAAAATAATGATAAATTCTAGACGAACATGACTGTCACAAAAAATAATGATAAATTCTAGACGAACATGACTGTCACAAAAAATAATGATAAATTCTAGACAAACATGACTGTCACAAAAAATAATGATAATGTTCTGCTTATCCCATTATGGGTGCTCTGAAAAAACACTATTTTGGGACATCGCATCATGCATAGCTACAACAGATGTAATAGCATCACAAATTTTTTTTTCAAGATGTGTCAGCGATCTACAGCATTCTAAAAACAACAAATAAATTTTAGCAGAAAAATAAAACACAAGAAGAAGTTACGCAGTATCCACAAAGTTTACATTTCTAATAAA
Source organism: Oreohelix idahoensis (assembly GCA_024509875.1). NCBI lineage: Eukaryota > Metazoa > Mollusca > Gastropoda > Stylommatophora > Oreohelicidae > Oreohelix > Oreohelix idahoensis. Next base: position 48,275 of record JAMPIV010013079.1, read on the forward strand.
CCCAGCACGTTACGTGGACAAATAAATGACAAATATCAACAAACCAAAAAAAAGTTAACAGCACTCCTAAATTTAAATAACAATAATTATTCAGAATAAAAAATTTATTAGCACTTTCATAAACTCAGCATTCAGGACATAACTTATTTAAATAGAAAGATGTCCCCACCGTTGCTGTTTGCTTTACCTTTAAATATGAACAAGATAAATCATTGTATACATTATCTCTTTACTCTCCTGCTGCAATTGACCAAACTAATACAACATTTTTATAAGCCCTTTCACAGATTCAGCATTTGGAAAAACAACAGATTTAATAATAAAGATATTCTCACCTTTGTTTGTTTGTTTTAGCTTTAAATTTGAACAAGATAAATTATTATATACATCATCTCTATACTCCTCTGCTGCAAAAAAAAATCAAACTCATAAAAAACAAAAAGAAATATTAGCACTCCAAATTTTAAATAATTATTATATAAAATAAAAAATGCAGAGCACTTTTACTAATTCAGCATTTGGGAAAAAGGACTGATTTAATTGCAAAGACTTCCCAATCTTATTTTAGGTTCAAATTTGAATAATAAATCATTATATAAATCTCTATATTCTTCTGCTGCAAGAAACCAAACTGCCATATGGGTAATGAATATATGTATTAAAAAATACAAGGCTCATTGCTTCTCTACAACATTTATATGGATGATCTGATCTGTATTTTAATAAACTGAAAAGTCATTAAGCTCTTTTCTCCTGTTTCACAATGTTCACTATGGAAGACTAAGTAATTCTAAAAAATATCAGATCTTTATGGCAGTGCAAAAAGTGATCGCTTAAAAACAGCTATACAGTACTTTACAACTATCCCACGTGGCTCCCTGGAAGGGTGGTCCTCTGGGAAGACAGAGAAAGAATGGGACCACTGCTTCATTAGACATGTGATGACAGGTAACTGATGTGAAGTTGTGCATGAAGCTAGCAAACTCATCATGTAAAACATTCATTAGACATGTGATGACAGGTAACTGATGTGAAGTTGTGCATGAAGCTAGCAAACTCATCATGTAAAACATTCATTAGACATGTGATGACAAGTAACTGATGTGAAGTTGTGCATGAAGCTAGCAAACTCATCATGTAAAACATTCATTAGACATGTGATGACAGGTAACTGATGTGAAATTGTGCATGAAGCTAGCAAACTCATCATGTAAAACATTCATTAAGTGTTTTGTCTCAGACTAACAGTCCTGGTGATAACCTACAGAATGGCCCTATACTCCTTTGGAAGTGAAAAAGGAGAAAGAGGACTTAACTGTAAATACTCAAACCCTGAGAATAAATATCTGGACATTCAAAATATCTATAATTAATCTGACTGTCAAACTAACTATAATTATTCTGACAGTTAAACTAACTATAATGATTCTGACAGTTAAACTAATTGAAAATATTCTGACAGTTAAACTAATTGTAAATATTCTGACAGTCAAACTACTTGTAAATATTCTGACAGTCAAACTAACTGTAAATATTCTTAGTCAAACTAATTGTAAATATTCTTACAGTCAAACTAATTGTAAATATTCTGACAGTCAAACTAATTGAAAATATTCTTACAGTCAAACTAATTGAAAATATTCTTACAGTCAAACTAATTGTAAATATTCTGACAGTTAAACTAATTGTAAATATTGACAGTTAAACTAATTGTAAATATTCTGACAGTCAAACTACTTGTATATATTCTTACAGTCAAACTAACTGTAAATATTCTGACAGTCAAACTAACTGTAAATATTCTTACAGTCAAACTAATTGTAAATATTCTGACAGTCAAACTAACTGTAAATATTCTTACAGTCAAACTAATTGTAAGTATTCTGACAGTCAATCTAATTGAAAATATTCTTACAGTCAAACTAACTGAAACTATTCTGACAGTCAAACTAATTGTAAATATTCTTAGTCAAACTATTTGTAAATATTCTGACAGTCAAACTAACTGTAAATATTATGATAGTCTTACTGTAAATATTCTCACAATCAAACTAACTGTAAATTATCCGACATTCAAGAATGTCAGTGTTTACTTCAAATCAAAACTCTGTGAACATAACCAGCCTGCAAAATAGTTTAAGTTCCTCCACTTAATGTAAACACTACATTTTGAAGCCAAGAAAAAGACATTAATGATGAAACTACAGACTTTTAGTAACAATATGGAAGATAGTGGAAAATGAAAAAGTTAATTGGCTCTATCAAAAGTGCTCAAGAAGTAATGAAAGTCAAATTTTAAGGTCGCTATAAAGCTGGAAAGGAAGTGCCCTCCGCAAACCTCTGCTCAGCATGATCAAGTTTCTCTGACCTAAGACCAGAGCAAATGAAACAACAAATAACTACAGGAAAGACTTTGAAGTTGACAAGAAATCGAGAAATCTACTTGTCATTTTGAAATTACTGAAGATTATGCGGGACTGGGCACATGAGAAGCAGTTGCCAGTTGTCTTTTCTCCTAATGAAGAGCAAATTTCTTACCCTTAATCAGTGCTAATGTCCTGGAATGAATGTTTAATTATACATTTAATGGTAGCATTTCATATTTTTTGAAGCTGCAGCGAGGCAATGAATATGAAAAGAAATGAAAGTATGGTTTTATTTTATTTCTACAGATAATGAGATGGTCATCACAAGTGTAGCAAACGGTATCATTCCCTGAACATTAATTTAATCCAGAAATTAAGTGTGCAATAACAAAAAAAATGTTGAATATTGTATGCATACATCTCAATACATAAAATACAGCAGCAGTTACCATGCAAATAATGGATTGTTGACAGTCATATCAACTTGGAAGGCTGATTCGGATTATGGCTCGTCTGGCCATAACCCCAGCCAGGTGTCCCAGACTTTCCGATGCTGCTGGTGGTGCTTGGGTTGATGGCTGGGATGTCCTCATTAGAATCAGATTTTTCCGTACTCTTGTCATCTCCCTTCGAAGTTATCACATTATTATTTCCCCCTATATACATTTCAGTGAACTTGCCCTCTGAAAGACTGCCTTCCAGACTTCTTGGGCTAAGTTTAATCACAGGAGATGGAGACACCACTGGTGGCCTTCCCTTACCATTGACATCATTCTCCTGTGGCTGGCGTGACTGCAAGTTGAGCTGGTTAAGGATATTAACATTGGCTGGGTCATGTGGTGGCGACACCAGTCGGCCGTTCACAAGTTCCCCTCTGTCACGGGCATCCAGCACTCTAACAATGTGCTCAAGAAGCAGACCAAAGAAATTGTCAATTGCCTCAAAACCTGCACAGAATTAAAATTAGGGAATTACACTAATAAACATATATCCAATCCAGTATACATTTCTTAACTAACATCAACATTACACACCAGGGGGTTTCTCCTTTCTGGAAGTTAACTACGAGTTATACAATTCCTCTTCCTCCACCAATCCTCCGGCCTTTTTCTATGCATAGTTTAGTTCCATAAATTCTTTATTACGAGCAAGTAACCCACCAAAACATGATGGGAAATAACTATGTTATGCTCTTTCTGCTGCATCGCAGCTGGTGCGGATTTTTGCCGAGAGATGTCATTAAGGTGCTGGCTGAATCTGTCCCCAAGCCGTTTGCCTGTTTGGCCAATATAGGTTTTGCTGCAACGTTTACATATGATTGTATAAATGACATTGCGAGACTCACACGTGAAGCTATTGGTGATGGTGAACGTGGCCTCAGGAAAAGACACCTTGTGGGTTTGGTTGCCATACACTTTAATGGTCCTGACCACCATGGTCCCATCGACATCCTGACCACCATGGTCCCATCGACATCCAGGTCACTGCGATCAGATCCTGCTCCACTGACACTGCAAGTCAAGTCCAGCTTGAGCAACGTCTTATCCATCGCATGGGGTGTCTAAAACCAGCTGGTCTTAACACCCTACACACCTTTGTCTGAGGTCACCCTTTCCACTCCTATTCTATTTTGACCCTTTCCACTCTTATTCAATTTTTCAATTTCTCCGTCACCCATAAATTAATTTTTTTTTTTTAATGTCTTGATTTTTTATTTAATTAATTATTTATTTATCTGCAACTCATTATGTTCTCTTCTATCTCCAGTCCTCATTATTATTACGTTTGGGTAGTTTCTTGTTCAGTTTCGTTTTTTAGCTTCTTAGAATGTACTGTTTACATCTGGAAGTGGCAATCATTTTCTTTTCTTGTGACGCACTCTCCCTTCGGCAGGCGTGCTAGGTCTTAGCTGCCTGTAGGGAAGTAACCGGGTTTTATTTTTATATTTTTTTTAGATTCTTATGTGTCCTATCTAGCCCTCATCTCCTTTCCTTTCCCTGACGAAGGCCTGGTAGCCGCAATGTTGGCTATTTTCTGTGTCTTTTGTCCTCGTAAGACGAATCACCTTTTTTTCAATTTTTTTCATACCCATCCATTGTACTCCACTTCTTACCACAGTTCCCCTCATCTTTCTCAATTTATTTTTTACAGTCATTTTTTATGTCGGTCTTTCCCAACTGCTCCTAAACAGCCTCTACTAACAAAAAAGTTCATAATGTTAACAATACAGTACAAAATACCAACCTGGGAAGAAGTTGATATCAATAATGCCATACTGACTTGTCTCACTGTCAATGATGACATCAAAGCCAAACAAATCCAACTCCATAGTCTCCCTCATGCTTTGTCCCAGCCGGTCAAGGTACACCCAGTCAGGTTTAGTGGGTTGGTCCTGCAGTGTGGCATAATCAACCTGAAGGTTCAGGGAAAAGATATTAGTTTCTGCCTGCATGGGTGTGGTGTGTAGCAGCATTAACAGTATAAAGTGGAGACTGAGTTACTTACTTACAGTAGTAGTTCCTCTTCTACCCTGACGTGTAGAGGTTTGCAAGAGAGAGTGCCATTCTATCCTATCAACTGTCTTCCTCCTGGCCTGGGTCTAATCTAGTCTTCAGTCTTTCAAAGATTGTCTAATGTTGTCGTCTAAGCAGCCTGTGGGTCGTCCTGGAGGTCTGGATCCTGGCTCTTAGTTTCCCATATTTGTCATGATAGCCATCTTTTCCCATACTACAGACATGGCCAACTATCGTAATTGGGACTGGTCTACTCGGGTCTGCAGGGGCTAGGTTCTGAGGCCATGATGTTTTGTCTGGTTGCGGACTATGTCTCGCCTTGTTACTTAAACCACCTTCCTCAGATATCTCATTTCTGAGGTTTGGAGCTGGCTTTTGTGGGTTTTAGTCATTGCCCACGCCTCGCATCCATAAGTCAAGACTGGAACATAGGTGGAGCAGTTTACAGCCATTTTTGTCTTCTTGCCAATTTCTCTTTCGAAAAAGTCTCCCAGCTGCTGCTCTTTGAGAAGCCAACTTTTCGTTGATGCCTCCTTTCCAGTCTATGACAGCTCCAAGGTATTTAAAGCGGTTGACCTGTTCTTCCAGCATAATCTGATGCCTTGTTTCCTCTCGTGATATCACCATGGTTTTGTTTTGGAGCTGCTGATGACCATCCCTCTCTTCTTTCCATACATGCAGGTTGGATTAAAGATGTGCCTCTGATTTAGCAATCAGGGTAACATTACTGGCAAATTCCAGTTCTGAAATACAGACCTGTCTCATCTTCCAGTACCCTACTGAATACTTTCTTGTCCTCTCCTTATATGCTTTGATGACATCGTCCATGAGGAGTATGAAAAGATAAGGTGACAGAACATCACCCTGTCTTACACCAGCGGTGGTTCTGAACACTTTTGGTTTGCCGTCCTCACATAATTTCTGCAAGTGAGTGCATCTCACCTTTATACTCAAGGGCCGTTTCACTCAGCTGCCTGAGTGTGATCAGGTCTTGAGTACTTTGGTTTGTAAAGTGGAGACTCACTAATATGAAATTACTCAAGCTCAGACATGTTTAGATCGGCGACCTAAAAGCAATTTCATCTGATGATCAGATTGTCTCCTGTTATAATGCTATGCAGAGTTTCAGATCATTAGATTAAATTATGCTTTACTCAGACATGCAGAGGGGATTATGGACACGGTCGATATCATTACGTGGAGACAAAACGTTTGTCTTGAAATGTATAGAAGTAAGTGCAGCTAAAAATTAGTTTTACATGGAATGATAAGGCACAAATTATACATAACAAAATTAGTGTTCTGTTTCACTTACTGCATTTAAAGGATGGTCTGAGTCTGCCTTAGACACCTCCTGGGTATCAAAGAAGATTGTTGGATAGTCTGAAAATATAATGACGCAACAATTATTTACACCTGATTACATCTATAACACTAGTCAACAAATTTTTAAAAGTTATTTGTACCAGAAATTAAATATACCATTTCTTATTGATTTTGACACGCTGATTTCAAATATCATAATGAAATTCACCAATTGGCTCTGGTTTGTTTTAAAATGATGAATTTACATTACAGTAATACAAATAATGTATGCTTGTTTAATTCTCTGGGGTGAACAGCTAGTCTTTCTACTTTAGCATTATAAAAATTGTGGTTACATACTCAATTAATTGATATTTCAACATAAAATGATAGAAAAAATAAAAACATTATTTAAAGTTCACATATCATGTTTTAAAAAGGCACATTTGAACCCATTCCGTCATTATTCAGTCGCTGTTTGAGCTCTCTTTGCTTGCTTCTTGTAGTCAATCGATGAGGTGTCTCTTGTCACAGTCCAACAGTAATCAGCAAGCATTGAAAGGCTCCAATTGCCTTGATACCTTGTCTCCATAGCAGCAATGTCCTGGTGAAATCGTTCACCATGCTCATCACTGACCGCTCCACAGTTTGACGTAAAGAAATCCAGATGAGAATCCAGAAAATGAATTTTCAAAGACATGTTGCAGCCAAGACTCTTATACTTCAGAAGGAGATTTTCTACAATTTCATTTTAATTATCAGATCTGTTGTTTCCAAGAAAATTGTCCACCACTGACTTAAATGCTAGCCATGCTGCTTTTTCCTTGCCATGCAACACGCAAAGAAACTCGTCCTCATGAAGAAGTTTTCGAATTTGCGGACCAACAAATACTCCCTCTCTTATTTTAGCTTCACTCAGTCTTGGAAATTTTATGATGAGGTATTTGAAAGCCTCATCTGTTTTCTCCATTGCCTTGACACAGTTTTTCATGAGACCCAGCTTAATGTGCAAGGGTGGCAACAAAATCTTGCTGGTGTCGACAAGTGCTGGGTTCTCAACGTTCTTACTGCCAGGCTGCAATGACTGCCTGATTGGCCAATGTCTTCTGATGTAATGGTCACTTCGTGCACGGCTATTCCACTCACAGAGAAAGCAGCAGTATTTGGTGTATCCACCCTGTAGTCCAAGCAAAAGAGCGACCACTTTTAAGTCACTGCAAAGTGACCAATGATGATGATCGTAGTTTATACACTTCAAAAGCTGCTTAATGTTTTCATAAGTTTCTTTCATATGAACTGCGTGACCAACTGGAATTGACGGTAACACATTACCATTATTCAACAAAACAGCTTTAAGACTCGTCTTGGATGAATCAATGAAAAGCCTCCACTCTTCCGGTATGTAATTGATTTTGAGGGCTGCCATTAAACCAGAAATGTTGTGGCACGCAGAAAGGTCACCCTCTTTGAAAAAGAATGTAATAAGCGGCTTCTGGCGGTTCCTATACACAGAAATTGTAACATCTTCTGCCAGGAGATTCCACTGTTGCAATCTAGAACCCAAAAGCTCCGCCTTGTTCTTCGGTAAATTCAGATCTCTTACAAGATCATCCAGTTCACCTTGGGTTATTAAGTGTGGTTTAGTGGATGTAGTTTGCTCAAAATCTGGATCGCTTGAGGTTGATGGTTCAGGACCACCAATGTCCTCTTCTTCATCAGTGGTAGCAGCTGAAAATGATTCTGGCACTTTGGGAACTGGTAGTTCATCGCCATGTGGTACCGGACGTATTGCAGAGGGGATGTTTGGATATTCCAGAGTCCATTTGTTCTTCTTTGATATGCCTTTTCCAGCTGGAGGGACCATGCAAAAGTAACAGTTGTTGAGATGATCAGTGGACTCTCTCCAAATCATTGGGACTGCAAAAGGCATAGCTTGCCTTTTGCCAGTCAACCACAGTTTAAGATGTGCTGCACATGTATTGCAGCATATGTGTGGCGCCCAGCTCTTATCTTGATCTCCTATTCTGCAGCCAAAATACAAACTGTACGCCTTCTTAATCACTTTAGTTATATTTCGTTTTTGTGATAGAAATGTCACCTCACCACATATATAACAGAAATTATTAGCACTGTTCACACATGTCCTAGGCATTTCTAACTACGATACTTTTGATAAGGACAAATGCACTAACTAATGACAAAATTTTTTCAGAGATAAGATATTTATACACAAAGGTGATGTAATCATAGGTAGGATTGCATCATCAACTTCTAGTTACATTTTTATTGGTCATTAGAAAAAATTATGCAATCGTCCACAACAGTTGCGTCATATATATATAAATTGACCGTAATTAAATAAACTAGTAGCATATATCTTGAAAACTAAAGCCAATCAACATTTTTAAATGTCATTTTCGTTTTCAGCACACTAAAATTAGTTAAGATCAGCTATTTTCATTTCTGGTACATTTTGGTTGTTGACTAGTGTAATCAGTTATTGCAATTAAAGCTGAAAGAAAGAACATGCATGCATACAGGGTTATAATTTCTTACAAGTACTTAATAACAATCATAGTCAATTACACATTATGATACACAGGCCAATGAAGATTTGCCACCAATCACCTCATCAATCTGTTATTCTTTCTCCAGGAATAGACTTCATCCGTTCACCCCGAAACAGTTTCTCTCTGTGTATTCCTTGATTTTCTCCTATTCATTTTCCCCTACAGGTTCCATATCAATGTCTCACCAGTTAAGCAGGGATTCATTTCCTTCAGTGCATGCCATCTCCACTGCAGTTTTCTTGCTGTCAGTGAGCTTTGGTTTGTTAGCAGATCCAAAACCACCATTTCTGTTCATCACATCTGATCCCTTTAATGCTTGTCTCCAGTTCTCTTCTCCATGTGTTTTTTTTTTCTCTCTCTCTATTTCTCTTATCCTGGATTTTCCAGAACAGGGACTGCATTGTAACGCTATCATTACTCTACATCACAGAAATATGATTTGTGCCCATTTATTGTCAGCAGTCCGATTAGATACCAAGAAAGTGATACTGCTTAACAGAGATATGTTATGATAGTTCTATATTTGAACAGCTAGCCTGAAACATTTAAGGAAGAGTTAGGCTGCTCCATTAACCAAAGTCATAACATACTGTTAATCCTGAACTCTGCTGTCCGGTGTAGTTCTCAGATGTCTCTGAAGAGGAAAAAAAGAAAATATGACTACTGCACCTTCAGTCATGTCGTACAAGGTGACTAATAAGAGGTTGTGTAAGGAGTTGGCAACCTGATCGTGTAAAACAAACTGTCATAGAAAGCTAGTTGTTGTTCAGAATGGACATCATTGCACTCTGGGCAAATCCATAGGTGCTCAGTCTCCCTCAACAAAGGGTATGAATGTTAACTCTTTCATATTGCGGGCTGGTTGCATATATGCCGGATGCATCCTCTCATACGTCCATCCCTGCCAGTCTTACGCCTAATGCCAAACTCCAGCAATCTTAACCTTGATGATTCATTGATTGCAGTGACATTCTTTAAAAGGCGATCATTAATTGTCTTGAGTATCTCCTTGTCCATATCCAATGCACCCACAATAGGTGCTCTTGAAGCTAGTCTATCACCTCTTTCATTACCGCATACGCCTGCATGACCAGGACAGTAGATACACATCAGTTCTTGAAGATTTGAGGCTTCTATTGAGGTTTTCCATTCATGCTGTAGCCATCCATTTAGGATCTTCTGAAGCATTGACTGACAGTCGGACACAATAACTGCCCTTGTTAACGAAGTTAACACAGAAAATATGTCTCCAAAAGCATGTAACTGCTTGGATCAGTGGTGCCTCCATGCTCTGTAAGGAGTCAAATGAAAATGATGATGATGAACACTGCAAAGATATGTGACTTTACTCACTGCCTGGGTATAGGTTTTTCAATGAAGGCCTCTGAATAATGAACTGCTTGCAGCCGATCACCAGAATCTTGTACAGGATAGCATTATGATTGATAAAGGATTGTGCCACACATGGAAGATCAATATCTTTCAAGGATTCTTCACTGAAGATGATTGACATCTGGAAAGAAAGCACAGCAAAACGATTAATAAATTTATGTCCAGCATAAATATAATTGTGTATTATGATTAAACACTTTGCTTTTCCTTAAAACAAACAAAATTGAACACTGAAAATTATTAAAAATACAGAAACAAATTTTCATGAATAATAAAATCCTACGTAGTAAAAGTTAACAATTTTATCATTTTCTTTCAACTCAAATGCAAAGTTGTAAAAAAAAAACAAGGATTACCGAAGTAAGCTAACAAGACAAAATTATAACTTTTGGCATTAAGATAATTACTCTTTACAACTCTCATTACATACCTATTTCTGTTATACACAGAAGTACAAATTATATTACAATTAACAGCACAAATGCAAGAGACTAGGAAGGAACAAATCAGAGAAGTTGAAGCACAGGAAAGTAGCGTACTTTAATTTGTATATAAAGAATACCTGATGAGCAAATGAAGATCCATGGGCCAGTATTGGTTTGCATACTGCAATAAGAATGGGCTTAGTAAGTATATGTCTGTATGGGGGACCTGCCACTGTTTATGAATCTGTATGTGGTAATGTGCTACTGTAATTATGTATCTTTATATGGTAAAGTATGGCTCTGAATTATGGAGAAAAACAACAACCAAAAAGCTACAGACTTTTCATAAATGGGTAGGATAAAAAGATTGAAGCGGCATGACAAGATCACTAATGTAGAACTGATGACAAAATCACTAATGTAGAACTGATGACAAGATCACTAATGTGGAACTGATGACAAGATCATTAATGTGGAACTGATGACAAGATCACTAATGTGGAACTGATGACAAGATCACTAATGTAGAACTGATGACAAGATCACTAATGTGGAACTGATGACAAGATCACTAATGTGGAACTGATGACAAGATCACTAATGTGGAACTGATGACAAGATCACTAATGTGGAACTGATGAAAAGATCACTAATGTGGAACTGATGACAAGATCACTAATGTGGAACTGATGACAAGATCACTAATGTGGAACTGATGACAAGATCACTAATGTGGAACTGATGACAAGATCACTAATGTGGAACTGATGACAAGATCACTAATGTGGAACTGATGACAAGATCACTAATGTGGAACTGATGACAAGATCACTAAAGTGGAACTGATGACAAGATCACTAAAGTGGAACTGATGACAAGATCACTAATGTGGAACTGATGACAAGATCACTAATGTGGAACTGATGACAAGATCACTAATGTGGAACTGATGACAAGATCACTAATGCGGAACTGATGACAAGATCACTAATGTGGAACTGATGACAAGATCACTAATGTGGAACTGATGACAAGATCACTAATGTGGAACTGATGACAAGATCACTAATGTGGAACTGATGACAAGATCACTAATGTGGAACTGATGACAAGATCCCTAATGTGGAACTGATGACAAGATCCCTAATGTGGAACTGATGACAAGATCCCTAATGTGGAACTGATGACAAGATCCCTAATGTGGAACTGATGACAAGATCACTAATGTGGAACTGATGACAAGATCACTAATGTGGAACTGATGACAAGATCACTAATGTGGAACTGATGACAAGATCACTAATGTGGAACTGATGACAAGATCCCTAATGTGGAACTGATGACAAGATCACTAATGTGGAACTGATGACAAGATCACTAATGTGGAACTGATGACAAGATCACTAATGTGGAACTGATGACAAGATCACTAATGTGGAACTGATGACAAGATCACTAATGTGGAACTGATGACAAGATCACTAATGTGGAACTGATGACAAGATCACTAATGTGGAACTGATGACAAGATCACTAATGTGGAACTGATGACAAGATCACTAATGTGGAACTGATGACAAGATCACTAATGTGGAACTGATGACAAGATCACTAATGTGGAACTGATGACAAGATCACTAATGTGGAACTGATGACAAGATCACTAATGTGGAACTGATGACAAGATCACTAATGTGGAACTGATGACAAGATCACTAATGTGGAACTGATGACAAGATCACTAATGTGGAACTGATGACAAGATCACTAATGTGGAACTGATGACAAGATCACTAATGTGGAACTGATGACAAGATCACTAATGTGGAACTGATGACAAGATCACTAATGTGGAACTGATGACAAGATCACTAATGTGGAACTGATGACAAGATCACTAATGTGGAACTGATGACAAGATCACTAATGTGGAACTGATGACAAGATCACTAATGTGGAACTGATGACAAGATCACTAATGTAGAACTGATGACAAGATCACTAATGTGGAACTGATGACAAGATCACTAATGTGGAACTGATGACAAGATCACTAATGTAGAACTTATGACAAGATCACTAATGTGGAACTGATGACAAGATCACTAATGTAGAACTGCTGACAAGATCACTAATGTAGAACTGATGACAAGATCACTAATGTAGAACTGATGACAAGATCACTAATGTGGAACTGATGACAAGATCACTAATGTAGAACTGATGACAAGATCACTAATGTGGAACTGATGACAAGATCACTAATGTGGAACTGATGACAAGATCACTAATGTAGAACTGATGACAAGATCACTAATGTGGAACTGATGACAAGATCACTAATGTGGAACTGATGACAAGATCACTAATGTAGAACTGATGACAAGATCACTAATGTGGAACTGATGACAAGATCACTAATTTAGAACTGATGACAAGATCACTAATGTAGAACTGATGACAAGATCACTAATTTAGAACTGATGACAAGATCACTAATGTAGAACTGATGACAAGATCACTAATGTGAAACTGATGACAAGATCACTAATGTGGAACTGATGACAAGAAACAGTGCCAGTGGAACAAGAGATGAGAAAAAGATGCTGGAGATGGATAGGACACACACTGAGGAAACCGGTTGATAGCATTAACAGGTAGTCCTTTCTCTGGAATTCCCAGAGTAAGAGAGATAAAGGGAGACCAAAGAACTCATGGAGAAGAGAACTGGAGACAGACATGAAGGAGACAAATAAGAGAACTGGAGACAGACATGAAGGAGACAAATAAGAGAACTGGAGACAGACATGAAGGAGACAAATAAGAGAACTGGAGACAGACATGAAGGAGATGAAGAGGAGAACTGGAGACAGACATGAAGGAGATGAAGAGGAGAGCTGGAGACAGACATGAAGGAGATGAAGAGGAGAGCTGGAGACAGACATGAAGGAAATGAAGAGGAGAGCTGGAGACAGACATGAAGGAGATGAAGAGGAGAGCTGGAGACAGACATGAAGGAGATGAAGAGGAGAGCTGGAGACAGACATGAAGGAGATGAAGAGGAGAGCTGGAGACAGACATGAAGGAGATGAAGAGGAGAGCTGGAGACAGATATGATGGGGATGAAGAAAGGGATTAAGAAGACACAGAAAGACCTGGAGCTGATGGCATGAGACAGGAAGACTTGGCATAAATTTTAAGGCCTATGCTCCTTGGGGAGCTGAAGGTAGATAATATGGTAAAGTATCATTGTACACATCTGTGTGTGGTAATCTGTTACTGTATTTATGTATCTGTATGTGGCAATAATGCTACTGTATTTTTACACATGTGTGAGCAATGTGTCACTATATGTATCTGTATATGGTAATGTATTTTATTTATATATTATGTGTAGTGTGTAACTCAGAATAATTTTGCGTACACTGTCACCTTTCGTGTCATTCTACTTTTCAATGTAAACTATACACCCGTTATGGTGGGGTCGAAACAGCGATGCCGTGTTATAAGTAAATCTATGTATAAGTGAGTTGGCGTTGTATCGGATTTCCTTATTTTGACGTAAATTTATCAACATTTGACAGAAATCAGCAACAATAAGGACATCTAGTGTAAGTACAAACAGCTATTGTCACAAGTGAATGAGTGAAAGTAAGTAAAAGATATATTAATCATGCCCATCTTTTATTCTGGATGCTTAAAATAAAAATGTAACTCAAATTTTGTGTTTTAATTCAAATTTAAAGCATGTGAAAAGGGTGCAGTCTGCAAATTTGGAGTCCAACCTCTAAAATATCCCGCATTATATCTAGCCGCATCTACTGTGTATGAAAACCTAGCCAACGGGCGTTGATGCTTCTTGCTTGCTGCAAACACTGATCACAGTGTGTCTTTCCCAGGTGTGACTTGCTGAAGGCAATCAAGCTTCAGATCTTTATGAAATAACATCTGTTCTAAGCATCTGTGACAAGTATCATAACATTGTATCTACTTATGAATCTGTAAGTGGTAGTATGTCATTCTATTTACGTCATTCTGTACATGACAGTCGTCATTATGTTTATTTATGTGTGTTCGGTAGCAGGCCTAGTGTAGTTCCCAGGGGTCTCTGAGGAGACAAAGAAAGAATAAGGCTACTGTTCCATCAGGCATGTCACAAGAGGTGCTATTATTTTCTTTAGAAGCCAATGCCACGATGAAGAATCTTAATGTGTTCTGTAACTATTCAGCAGTGCCGTATAGAGTGTTTGTGACTGTTGGGAGTTTTTTTTCTTTCTGCTGTATGTCATAAGTAATGTTAGTTGTGATACTGTTATTCTTTACATGTTGTGGTGTGTCACTGTATACAATCATTAATCTGTATACCACTATTAACATCAGCACGTGGCTGTTGCTACAAATACCTATCTGCACATAATGCTGCAACTACACATGCCATACAGTTGTGCATATGTGTTATTATGTATAAATATAAATAAAGTATTTAACATACATGAAATCATTATGAAATTGAAATGGATAACCTATATGAAATAAGATTATTTCACTCAAATTAGCCCTTCAGTTTTAGTTATATTTCATTCTCACCATACCATACATTTCTGTTACCCTCATGCTCCCTTAAAGTGCTTCAGTTGTGATGTTAAAATGTATCAGTTCTGACGATAAAATTGATTAGTTGTGTCGTTAAAATTTATCCAATTTTTTTCTGTTTAACTTATGATTCTTCAAGTACCATGCCTAGTGGCGTAGGAGATCATGTCTCTCCACAACTTCCTGTCTCAAGTACAATTTATCAATTCTGCTGTTGACTTCTTTCCATGCCACAATGTCAAACTGTCCAGTATTTGCTCTCTTTGTCTTCCCCTATCTCTTTTTCCTTCAATCTTACCTGTTGTTATGATATATTCCAGCTTCCCTCTTTTCATAACATGACCAAAAAAAGTGGATTTCTTCTTTCTAACTTGTGAAATAAGTTTCCTTTGCACACTGGCCTCTTTCAGGACATCCTCATTACTCTATTTGGCTGTCCAATGTATTTTTAACATTCTTCTGTAAAACCACACATTCTAACAAATTTCTACATGAAACAAGGTAGCGAGAGGAAGGCACATATGAATTAATGGGGGAAAAAAGGCGTGAAAAGGGGAGCAGATAAGACAGAATCTAGTACATGTATGATGTTGCTAGCCCTCGTACATAATCTCATATAAGTTACCTTATACAACATGCCTGAGCGACCAGTAGTTGTACTTTTGATCTCACCAGAGACACCTGGGAACAAGGCTTATATGTGTTCTGCCATGTTCATAATAAATATCTGAACTTTTACTATTCATCAATATCAGATGCTAATATCAGGTTGTGCACAGCGCTGGCAACCTCAACATCTTAAACAAATTGTTACAGGAACCACTGCTGCAAGCAACTAGGAGCAATGGTGGCTCCATGCTCTACAGGGAGCAAAAAGGAAAATAATCTGATGATGATGAATATCAGATGTTGATACATACCACATATCTCATAAACATATGTATTTATAATAAACAGCAACATGAAGCAACATACATTTCATTCCATGATATCAGGTTACATAATAACTAACGGAACAGATGTTTTCAATATGCCACTTTGGATTAAATATTGGACCAAAATATTTTAAGAATGAACATGCCAGTTTGGTTTACATACAAGACACAGGATTTAACTGTGGGCAATTACCTAGAGGAAATGTGACCCCAGCTCTGGCCAACTTTTCCTTGTTCTCAGCAATATTTGCAGAATCCAGCTCAACAAAGGCAGGGATCATACATCGGTTATCTGGAGAATTTAAAGTTTATACTGATCTGTTTGAAAACTACTCCCAGAAAACAATGATTTAGGTTTTTCTATTGTGTATATCTAGCATTCATATAATTTTCCTCTGCGCTCCTTATGGAGTATGGTACCAGTTTTCTAGTTAAGTCTCCTTGCAGGAAGCCTGCACCAAGCATTCACATGCCCCTGCAGCATTGGTCTCTGTGGCAATTAGTTTTACATAATGAGATAGCCAGCTTCCATGCCCAACCTCACATTAGTTGCCTTGTATGACACGCCTGAGGTGTAGTAGTCCTATTCTTTATTTGTCTCTTCAGAAACCATTAGCAACCACATGGTGTACATGCAGCATTATCACATGGTGCACATGCAGCATTATCACATGGTGCACATGCAGCATTATCACATGGTGTACATGCAGCATTATCACATGGTGTACAAGCAGCATTATCACATGGTGCACATGCAGTATTATCACATGGTGTACATGCAGCATTATCACATAGGTAAGACTAATACTTTTGACACACACTGAGGAAACCTAGTGATAGCATTACCTGGCACATGTTTGCTGACAGCTAATGATCCAAAAGGGAGCTAAAGGGTAATAACTAAATGAAGTCTAATGCTTTTGGAACAGGGACAACACATCGTGTAGACAAGATCAGTTCTGTCAGCCTACAGTCTAAGATTTTATATGTACACATAATAAGCTACATGACATCTAATTACCATGCAGTTCTCTGAAACAATAAGACTACTGTTCCCTTAGACATTTCGTACAAGGTGACTAATATGAGGTTGTGCGTGTGGCTGGCAATCTCATCATGTCAAACCAAGAGCTAAAGAAACCACTGCTGCAAGAGTATGGTTGATGCAGGCTTCCTGCAAGGATGGCCAGCTGCAGTGGTGACTTCATGCTCTATAAGCAGTGAAAAGGATGATGATGATTATATATATATTTTTTAAAGGAGTTTTTGCCTCATTTTGGAAAGATGCACCCCAATTTCAACTTAGACACATAGTCCATCAGTTATATTAGGGCGCAAGTCCAAATATAGAAGAACTTGTGGTCTAGTTAACTTGTGCCAAGTGTATATCCTATCCTTCTACTACGGCATTCCCCTATGGTGTTCAAAAACAAGACAGCTAATGTTCTTTGAAAATAAAATAATATTGTGAAGCCATGTAAACAATGTTCTTATTTTCTCTTGGCTCCCTATGGAGCATGGAACCACCACAGCAGCTGGTCAACTTGCATCAAAGCAGTCATGTGCTCTTAAAACAGTGGTTTCTGTAGCAGACATGTGCTCTTAGAACAGTGGTTTCTGTAGCAGACATGTGCTCTTAGAACAGTGGTTTCTGTAGCAGACATGTGCTCTTAGGACAGTGGTTTTTGTAGCTGACATGTGCTCTTAGAACAGTGGTTTCTGTAGCAGACATGTGCTCTTAGAACAGTGGTTTTTGTAGCAGACATGTGCTCTTAGAACAGTGGTTTTTGTAGCAGACATGTGCTCTTAGAACAGTGGTTTTTGTAGCAGACATGTGCTCTTAGAACAGTGGTTTTTGTAGCAGACATGTGCTCTTAGAACAGTGGTTTCTGTAGCAATATGCAATACTTCTTCTTCTTCGTTCACCCTCAGATGTCAACTTGAATAAGTTCAAAGAAAGCAGTGGTCAATCTAAGGCTGTTGATATCTCCGTAGATTTTCTCTGGTACTGGTGATGGCCATATGCATTTTCTCTGTTCCTCATATGTTGAGCACCTTTGAAGCAGATGTTCAGCAGTCATTTTATCAGTGCCACAGTCACACTCATCAGTAGTTCCTATCTTTAATTTGTTGAATAGATGGTATCTCAATCTGTTATGACCTGTGCGAAGTCTAAAGATTACCACTTGTTCACTTCTGCTGAGCTGGTAATATGGATCATTTTTTGTACTTCCCATTTGTGCCTGTACCTGCGCTTGATAAAACTCTTGGCCTCCTCATAAGTTATATTTGTGTCAAGTTGAGGAAGCTTTCCCCCTTCCTTTGCCAATCTGTCAGCCTCTTCATTTCCAGGGATGTTGCAGTGAGAAGGGATCCACTGTCTCACGACTCTTTTGTATTGTTGACATAGTCTGTGAAGTGTTACTCTTAGGTCATCCAGTTCAGCACTACTGGTCTCTCTGAGCTTTCTTCTGTCATTAGACTGCTATCTTTTTTTGTGCCATTGCTTAAGCTCAGGAAGACTCCTCCACCCCCATCTTCTGTTGCATTAGTTGCTGATCCATCTGTGTATGCATGAATCCAGGTGTTGCTTGGGTAATGTTTCTCTATATATATATATGCAATACAAGTGAGGTAAAACACATGTTTTATACAATGGTATGGTTGCCGGCCCAATGCATAACTTCATATTAGTTGCCTCATGTGACTTACTTGTGGCAACACTAGGTCTACTCTTGCTTCATCTTCTTGGAAATCTGCGTGAAATGTAAACAATATGTCCATATAAAAATAAGAGACCAATATGCAGCTCGTTGGGGGGGGGGGGTCTCTGATCAGACAAACACAAAACAGAACTACTGCTCCCTCGGGCATGTTGTACAAGGTGACTAATATGAGGTTGTGAATGAGGCTGCCAACCTCATCATGTAATACAAACTGCTACAATCACCACCACTGCACGAGCATGTGAATACTTAGTGAAGGCTTTCTGCAAGGGAACCAGCTGTAGCTGTGACTTCATGTTTCATGAGGAGCAAAAATGAAAAAGATGAATATCTAGTTCAGCTTAGAATTTCAAGTATCAATTTATATTCAATAAAATTAGAGCAAAATTAGACATTCAAATGGACAAACGAAAAGCTAGCTTGAAAATCAACACATTATAGGAAGCCTGGAACACACCTTTCATAGCTTGACATGTTGACACACGCTGATACTGAGTGTATCTGTTCAGGACAAGTCGGATGTTGTCAAGTGGATCCAAGACCACACATTCTGGATGGTTCTGGATGTAAGCCTAGAAAACAAAGAAAGAATTTCACATTAGATCTTGTGACATAATTTGTGCGCTCTCTTCCCTTCTCTGGCAGTACTGAACTACATTTGTTGTGTGTACTGAATTATGTGAATTATTCAATTGTTAGCACATTCTAATTCCCTACCTTCCAACAGGTAAATGGTATTTATCAATTTTCACACGCCTGAGTCATACAGAATACTACATGAGGAAAAGTTTTCATAACATGAACTTTGAATGTACTGGCTGGCATTTGAGGTGCCAATAAACATACTTGAGAGTTTTGTCGAAAACGGCAGGTGGAAGCTTGGGCCGGGAACCTACGATATAACGTAGAAAAAATTTTACATACGGCACTGCATTCCAGAAATCATCAACGTAGACAGCTTAGACCATGCCACATAAAAGAGTAGAGTTGGATTCTGAATTTACAGGACCAGACAAAACATATTAAGAGCATCTCTGTACACCAGTAGAAAACTCACCAATATTAATATGGAACCCGGAATTCTACAGGACCACTCACAAGTCACAGAGAGATTTTGAAATAGAAATAATTCCCTAGACGTGTGTTCGAGGCATCTGTGTTAGGTTGCCAAGACTATTCTACTAAGGAAGAAATCTATCATCACTATTGGGGTAAGTTGTAAACATAAATTTTATGCTGTGAATTGGACATGTTTATACTTGCTAGGCGTGTTAAAGATTCATACTAGGCTGGCAACCTCAGAATGTGAAAAGGATACATTCACGAAACACCACAGCAAGCGCTGGTGATTGCTTCATGCTAGTTCTCACGGAAGAACCAAAAGCAGAGGTAACCCCAGACTATGAATAGCAGGGAGTGAGTGATGATTACATCAACCTGTGCACAATTGTATATTATCATTTTGTGAATGTATGTAAACTTAATATGTTCCTTCAGGCACAAGCCACTGCCGCTGTCCAGTCACAATGTTTTCCTTAAATTAACTGACATACTGGTGATTTTTCATCACATGCCCTGAGTGATTTGATATATGCTCAGGGAGAGTAAAAAATCTGAGAAAACAAATGGCTGATGGACAGCGGGAAAAGGCGCCTGATTAATATCAGGCAAACAAATATTTAGCAATGGAATTGTTCTTTTATTCCCTCTAAAGTTTTTGGTACCAGTACGAGCTGACCCGACTATTTGCTGTACTACTAGTTTGTGGTTCGAAGCTTGAGATCGACACCTGAAGATTCTTGCCTTGACCAGGAGCTGTTACTTCCTGAACTGATCTGGAAATGTGTTCCTCACCACAGAGACGAATCTACGGAAAAGCAGCATCGGCACTTCAACATTTTGGCAAGTCCCATTTTTAACAGGCCAAAACCAAAGAACTGTATTCCAGTCCTAAAACCCAGTTTCAATGACGAAACTTATTTTTTCATAATCACCAGTCATATGTTTGTACATGTTGATTTTGACAAAGTCATAGTTGAATTAATTATTACAGAGCAAACTGTACATGTGTGAATCCAGATTTTAATATATATATATATATATATATATATATATATATATATATATATATATATATATATATATATATATATATATATATATATATATATATATATATATATATATATATATATATATATCTACATCTGAAGAGCCATTAAGAACAATAATAATAATAATAATAAGAGGAATTTCGCTGAATTAAATCAGCTGGGGGCTTGAACGAGCTAAATCATACAATATACATCTTCACAAAAGGCGGCGGGTCAGATAAAAAGTTAACATGCTAAGACTAATTCAGCATTGTTCTTGACTTCTGAAGTATCTTGTGATTACTCCCTCGAGGTAGAAGCATCATTATCCTTCTATCTACAACTCTGCCAAGAGTAATCTTGTGCGAAGGTAGACATCTCTGAAGACCCACATTAGATACTCTAGGTTTTGGGCCACTGTTGGAACCACTACTGCAGAGCAAGGGGAGGTAATCCGTGACAGATCTACAGCTACTTACTTCAATGCAAAAGAACAATGACATTTTTTTAAAAACAAAGTACAGGCATACCTCGGAGATATTGCGGGTTCGGTTCCAGACCACTGCAATAAAGCGAATATCGCAATAAAGAAACTCACACCCATTTTTGGGGTTTGTCAGTGCATATAAAAAGCTTAAAATCATGTTTACGCTAGTCTATTAAGTGCGCAATAGCGCTAGGTCTAAAAAAAAAACAATGTACTGTAAAATTTAAAATACTTTATTGCTTAAAAAATGTTTATCTTCATCATCTGAGCCTTCAGCAAATTGTAACATTTTTGCCAAAATCTATCAGAAGAAGAGGGCACGTTCTAATAAATAAACATGAATAATTTGAAAAAAGCGCAATATCTGCAAAGCGCAATAAAGCGAAATACAATAAAGCGTGGTGTGCCTGTATCCTGTTCAACCCTCGATGGGTTATAATTAGGATATATATAGTATAATAAGTTCAAGACAATATAGTAACTTCTCTCCCCCCCCCCCCTCCCCACTCAGTCCAAACAGAGTAAATCAAAATCAAAATTGTGTATGTGTGTGTGACCTACCCTTTCCAAGAAACAAATAAACAATAAAAATAAACAAACAAACAAAATAAACAAAAGGAAAAAAAAAACAAAATAAAGTCTCTCATAACTGCCCTGTTATTAACAAAAAAGGAGTGAGAAAGCCCATGGGTTTTTGAGATTACACCAAATCCATCAATTATCTGCCATCATCTACACAAGCACCCCATCAGACTACCCCTCATTCTCACAGCATCATTGATTCTTATATATTAATGTTAGTTCTTGTTATATGCTGTTTAACTTATCTAGTGCAATTCTCTAGGTCTATAACATTTATGGATGAATTGTATGCCTGTAAATAATCTAATATTGGTTTTCTCTGTTGTTCATACTTCCTACATTTTAGTAGGAAATGCTCCATAACATTTTTTTCTAGATACTCTGCACAGAAAGGTTCTTCTATTCTAAAATAGCCCATTCCTAGTTGCAGTCAAGAAGTTTCTTATTGCTAGGAATTTTTTGTTCTCGAGATACCTGACACGTTCTTGTTGGAGTCTTGAACAATTTATAGGCATGTCTGCCCTTCAGACTTCCATCCCACTCTACTGTCCATTCCTCAGTAATTATTCTTTTAATTAGGTTTCTGATCTCTGTTCTAGTCATCCCCACATTTATTTGGTTTCTATTATTTCTACTTTTCTTAGCTTCTTTATCCGCCTTTTCATTTCCTTCTATGCCAACATGTGAATGTATCCAAACTATTAGAACGGAACATCCTCTGGAGCATAGGTAAGTATTTGCCAGTAATATCTCTTCTGCTATCAGGTCTACTGCATTCTCGTAAGTTTCTTATAGCCTGAACAGCCAGCAGTGAGTCTGTCAATATTGTCAATTTATGAGGAGAGTTGTTAGAGAAGATTTCCAGAGCTTTCAGAATTGCAACCATCTCTGCTGTGAAAATAGATGTATTATCTGTTATACTATATCCTTTCACCATTAGCCACATGGGAACATAAAGTCCTATCCCCAATTTGCCATCGTCTCCCCTAGATCCATCCGTGTACACTGTAATACTGTCTTTTGATAATTTGTTGAATATATTTCCTGGCTTTGTATTTGGTAGTTGCCATATCAGTTGTTTTATTAATTATGTCTGCCAGGTGGTAGTCTGTATGTGGTTTCTTGAGCTCCAATGGTGGTACCATCAGCTTGTATATACTACTGTGATTAATTGATGAATTTAGGGCATCCAAGTGTACTAGTTATTCCATGCATTTCCAATCTGTCAGGTATCTATATATAAGTTGATATATTTGCAGATAACCTCACAAGAGAAATATTAAAAATAGTTTTTAAACATATATCAAACTCTAATATGCCGCAATACCGAAATCCACACCACATTAGGAATAAAAAAGTGAATGCACAGTGGAATAAAAACCCAGTACCATGGTGGACAATAAAATGTACAGAAATACAAAAAAAAAAAGAAAACAAGCTCCTCAAAGATACACAAAACATAAAACAGAAGAGAATCTAGAAGAATAAAAAAAAATAAGAAATGAATCAAACAAAATAATACTCAAAGCAAAAGAGAATCACTGGAAAAAATTATGTCAAACCCTAAATCCCAAAACACACTCTATTACAGAAATGTGGAATAAATTAAAGGCTATATAAAAGGCAGAACTAGACAAATGATAATATCTACAATAAAAAACCCAGAAAGAGCAGACACTGACAATCAAAAGGCAAATGTATAGGCCAGATACTATCAATGACAACAGCCATTCCTCATGAGACCTAGAATACAGAACAATGACAACAGCCCTTCCCCATGAGACCTAGAATACAGAACAATGATAACATCCCTTCCTCATGAGAACTAGAATACAGAACAATGATAACAGCCCTTCCTCATGAGAACTAGAATACAGAATAATGACAACAGCCCTTCCTCATGAGACCTAGAATACAAAACAATGATAACAGCCCTTCCTCATGAGAACTAGAATACAGAACAATGACAACAGCCCTTCCTCATGAGAACTAGAATACAGAATAATGACAACAGCCCTTCCTCATGAGACCTAGAATACAAAACAATGATAACAGCCCTTCCTCATGAGACCTAGAATACAGAACAATGATAACATCCCTTCCTCATGAGAACTAGAATACAGAACAATGACAACAGCCCTTCCTCATGAGAACTAGAATACAGAATATTGACAACAGCCCTTCCTCATGAGACCTAGAATACAAAACAATGATAACAGCCCTTCCTCATGAGACCTAGAATACAGAACAATGATAACAGCCCTTCCTCATGAGAACTAGAATACAGAACAATGATAACAGCCCTTCCTCATGAGACCTAGAATACAAAACAATGAGAACAGCCCTTCCTCATGAGAACTAGAATACAGAACAACGATAACAGCCCTTCCTCATGAGACCTAAAATACATAACAATGATAACAGCCCTTCCTCATGAGACCTAGAATACAAAACAATGATAACAGCCCTTCCTCATGAGACCTAAAATACAGAACAATGATAACAGCCCTTCCTCATGAGACCTAGAATACAGAACAATGATAACAGCCCTTTCTCATGAGACCTAGAATACAGAACAATGATAACAGCCCTTCCTCATGAGACCTAGAATACAGAACAATGATAACAGCCCTTCCTCAAGAGAACTAGAACAATGACAACAGCCCTTCCTCATGAGACCTAGAATACAGAACAATGACAACAGCCCTTCCTCATGAGACCTAGAATACAGAACAATGATAACATCCCTTCCTCATGAGAACTAGAATACAGAACAATGATAACATCCCTTCCTCGTGAGACCTAGAATACAGAACAATGATAACAGCCCTTCCTCATGAGACCTAGAATACAGAACAATGATAACAGCCCTTCCACATGAGACCTAGAATACAGAACAATGATAACATCCCTTCCTCGTGAGACCTAGAATACAGAACAATGATAACAGCCCTTCCTCATGAGACCTAGAATACAGAACAATGATAACAGCCCTTCCACATGAGACCTAGAATACAGAACAATGATAACAGCCCTTCCTCATGAGACCTAGAATACAGAACAATGATAACAGCCCTTCCACATGAGACCTAGAATACAGAACAATGATAACATCCCTTCCTCATGAGACCTGGAAGATGTTTCCATGTCAGGAATTCTTGGTAGTGTCAGCTGTTTCTGTAAACTAATAACCACATCACACTCTAAACACATGAGAATGACTCACTCCTGTAGTTATGCTGTTCTCATTCTAAGTTGTAGGAAGAGAATACGACCAGGACTGTATTAAACAACATGGATTCTGTACCAGGAGTAACTAGTCTTTTTAATATAGAGATGAGGTATGAATTAAGCACCAAACAGATGTAACATGATGTAGTCAGACATGAGAAAATAACACAGAAAGGAATCACATTATTTACATTAAGATTCTTTATAATGCCTTATGTTTATAATTTAAAACAAGGAAGCAATTATTAAAGCCTCATGTTTATAATTTTAAGCAAGGAAGCAATACATTTATCATGGTAAACTGAATAACGTTTGAATTGACTTTTTATTTGCCAAACTGCATGCAATGTTAGCATCAAAGTCTGGGCAAATACAGCTGGCCCTTTTGCAAACAAGTATTGCCACAGGTAATTTATTAACCTGAACAGTTACAAGTATTCCAAGATGGCTCAGTTTTTGCATATATCAACATCATGAAAATACTACAGCATCCTCTCACACGTATTCTTGCCATTAAATGAGTGCCAGGAAGAAGGTGTTTTAGCACAGAGGATAGTCTGGTGTGATTCATCAACTACCAGCTGCCAATTTTTCTGTGCAGCTGGTATAAACATTTGATGCAGTGCTTTGCATAAATGACTTAATTGACGTGGTTAGATTTGTCGGTAAGTTACCAGGCAGCACTTTGACTCAAACTGCCTCTCTGTTTCCTACATTTCTAGTGCTCTAAATCAGCTGTGTCTTCAATGAACCGTGTCTTCAATAAACTATATCATAAATCAGCTGTGTCTTCAATGAACTGCGTCTTCAATCAACTGTACCTTCCATCAGCCATGTCTTCAATAAGCTGTGTCTTCAATCAACTGTACCTTCCATCAGCCATGTCTTCAATAAGCTGTGTCTTCAATCTCTTCCAATGGCATGTGATCAGTATATATTTGTCTTGTTTTCCTCTTTTTCTCCCTGAGCTGAATTCA
Source organism: Oreohelix idahoensis (assembly GCA_024509875.1). Taxonomy (NCBI): domain Eukaryota; kingdom Metazoa; phylum Mollusca; class Gastropoda; order Stylommatophora; family Oreohelicidae; genus Oreohelix; species Oreohelix idahoensis. The sequence continues at coordinate 74,470 of JAMPIV010013079.1, forward strand.
CCACCTATTACTAGATCCTCAGCTTGTTGTCTTCTCATGATGAGTTCAAAGACCTTTGACTGTGTTTGTACCTTATCTTGCTGATTAACTGACTACTTTCATGTATTTCCTATGAGAACTTTCCCATTTGATTTTCTGGCTGTCTACGTTATCTTTTGATCCTTCTCACAAACCACATGTTTGTTGCCTCTAATGATTTTTCCATCTCTTTCTTTATTGTCTAGGTCTCGCACAATGCAAAATAGGATTCACGTACCAGGAACACAAAATAGGATACACGTACCAGGAACACAAAATAGGATACACGTACCAGGAACACAAAATAGGATACACGTACCAGGAACACAAAATAGGATACACGTACCAGGAACACAAAATAGGATACACGTACCAGGAACACAAAATAGGATACACGTACCAGGAACACAAAATAGGATACACGTACCAGGAACACAAAATAGGATACACGTTCCGGGAACATAAAATAGGATACACGTACCAGGAACACAAAATAGGATACATGTACCAGGAACATAAAATAGGATACACGTACCAGGAACACAAAATAGGATACATGTACCAGGAACACAAAATATGATACACGTACCAGGAACACATGAAGAAGAGAAACGGAAATAGATATGAAAGGGAAGAATACAAGGAAAGACCATAAGCTGATGGCACCAGACAGGAAGACTGGGCATAAGTTTGCTGAAAGGCTAGGCTCCTTGGGCAGTTGAAAGGTGATGGTGATGATGATGATAACACCAAAATACTTTATTCATAACTGTCAATGATGGTTTCTTGTTGTTAAGGCTGTTTCACACGCTGTGGAAAGCTATTACACCAGTGCAGTGTTTGTCTTTATTTCAGATCTGCCTTCTTGCAATACTTGTGACAGAAGCTGAATATGCCACATGAAGAAAGGCAAGGCCTCTGGGCCAAATAATGTAACAGGAGAGGAAACTGAAGGTGTGGGAGAATCCGGAACAGAAATGATAACAAAACTGTTGAATTACATCTACAACAATGGATAAATACTTGATGATCTACTAAAATTCATATTCGTATCTCTGCCACAGAAACCTAAAGGCACTGAATGTGCAGCTATGGTTCAGTTAGGCTTATGTGCCATGAATTATGAGAAGTAAAGTAAAATCAGCAACTGGTGATGAGTAGTATGGATTTGTAGAAGGTATAGGCATGAACAACGCCATACAAATTATAAGAACATTTATAGGCTGGGTGGTGTGAAGCTGTTCTATGTTTTGCTCCCCACTATTCAAACTATTGGGTCCCAATATTCACAGGGTTGTTCTTGTTTAACTATGGCTGCTGCATACATGCCACACGCTACGGTTTACCCATAATCTGTACAAGGTTTTTGCGTTTTCAGATGTGTACATAATTTATGTACAGGTTTTTTCGCCTAATTATTAAATATATAAATCAATCGTCTTGCGCTACACCATAGCCGATATTTGCGTCGTGAGATTCGGCGAGATGTTAGGCCACGATAATAAAAAATTAACTAATAAAATCAAGCTGCCTATTTATCAATTGATTCGGAATTTGCGAGGGTCCGTGTGGTGTGTCGTTCATGTATCATTTTTCGCTAATGCTGACTGCAGCCAGCACGTTACTGATTATTTTAACGATTACGTCGTATTGAGCATAATTTATTATTTACGGCTGCTTATAAGCAAAAAAAAAAAAAAAAAATGGATAACACTACATATTACTTGATTTCACTAAAACTTGTAGAATCTGCGTAAGCTATGTACATTTTAATAATAATATAAACAGAAATATGAAACTGGAAAAAAATCACGAAAGCAAGGCAAATTTGTATCTTAGCCCGATCAGAGCCCCAGGAAAAGTTTTTTTGGAGTTACTTCTCTTCTAAGTTTTAATTTCCTTTCTTTAAAATCATTCTGATTTTCCATTGGTGGATATATCATTATTTCGATCATTGGGAAGATTATTGAAGTATTTTTGCATGTTGACCACACTTAGGCTATTAGCAGTTAATCTACGCGGTAATATGTCTATCTGTGGTTAATCATGTAGTTGCACGGGTTTTCAATGATATTGAACGCGACATATTTAATACGTCGTCAGTAGTTTATGCCGTAATGCGTTTTGCACTAATGTATGCAAACGGTTAGTTCTTGGCCTTTCGTGATTTGTAGTCGTCAAAGAAGGACGTACTTTCCTAGCTCCTGGTATTGTGGAGGAATAATGCATTTTATGTGGCATTAAAGTAACTTCGAAGCCCGCCACTTGCTTCTAAGAAGATTCCGAACTTGTGTAGAAGTTCCGTACCTTGTAGAGAAGTATTTCTATAATACGAGGGGCGTTCAGAAAGTAATGCACCACATCGTTTTTCTCAGCTAATAATGAAGATATATATGGCATGTGCCAATTGTGTGCACCAAATTGCACCGCCAGCGGCCAAATAATACGGCTGCCCTAAACCGTTGAAACGGAGCGTGTTAGCAACTTGCGTTATAAGCCGCGAATTGTGATAGAATTTCTCGTTGCAGAGAAGGAAACTGTTGTGAACATTCACAAGCGTCTATGTGATGTGTATGGAAGTTTTGCAGTCGACAGGAGTACAGTCAGTCGCTGGATTCAGAGAATCAAAGAATCAGGAATTGGAGATACGGAGCTGCTTGATCGGCCGCGCTGTGGTCGTCCTGCCACCGCCACCAACGCAGAAATGTTGAAATGCGCTGAGGGCATTATTCTTACTGATAGGCGAATCACTACTCAACAATTGGCCTTACAGTGCTGTCAGTCAGCATTGGTAGTGCAAATGCAGTTATAAAAACTCTCGGATTTTCTAAGGTTTGCGCAAGATGGGTTCCTCGAAGTCTCACAAATGACCACCGATTGCAAAGGAAAGCAATTTCTTCTGAATTGTTGGAGCGTTTCAATGCTGATGGAGAGAACTTTTTGGCTAAGATCGTTACAGGTGATGAAACGTGGGCACATCATTTTGAACCTGAGACAAAAAGACAGTCAATGGAGTAGCATCTTCCGCAATCACCGCGAAGAAAGAAATTCAAGACAATTCCTTCAGCTGGAAAGGTCATGATCACTGTCTTTTGGGACATTGAAGGTGTGATTCTTGTGGACGTTATCCCAAGAGGAGAGACAATCAATTCGCAAGCTTACATTAAGACATTGAAAAAACTCAATCAACGTTTTCGCAGAGTTCGGCCGCACAAGAATCCAGCACACCTCCTTCTCCTTCACGACAATGCGCGACCTCACACAAGTCTGGCAACACGGGAAGCAATCACCAAATCGGGTTGGAATGTACTACCCCATCCACCCTATAGTCCCGATTTGGCACCCTCTGATTTTCATCTATTTGGTCCACTTAAAGATGCACTCCGTGGGACAAGGTTTGAAGATGATAAAGGAGTGATTCATGCAGCGAAGAAATGGCTACATGATCAAGACAAAATCTGGTACGGGCTAGGAATACATGCACTTGTTTCGCGCTGGCATAAAGCCGTACAAGTTAATGGGGATTATGTTGAATAATACCGATGTTTACATGACATATCTATGTATATTGTGTATAAATTTCATGCTTTTTGAATAAACAGCTCCTGAGAAAAACGATGTGGTGCATTACTTTCTGAACGCCCCTCGTATAATTCAGCATCTGCATTTTATCTGGTCCACATTACTTGGGTGATCATCGTTCATATGCACCCCTAGTACAGCGGCCAGAAATGTATTGATGAGACAAGACTGTTGGAGGATTCAATATCATGTATGTAACTTATGCTATGCCAATGCAATGAACTTTATGTCTTCAAGTATAATAAAAAATGTCAGTTATATGTGGACCCATCCACCTCAGTACTTGGATTACTATATGAACTGTTTTATCATCGTCTATATACCCATCGACATTCGCATGACCAGCATGATGCATCCATCTTGTGATGAACTTGTCTAATGTACCATTCTGCATATTATTCTACTAATCAAGAAACCTCCATCCATGACAAGGAATATATGGTGACCTCCAGTATGGGGAACGAAAATGAATTCAAGATCATAAAAGAAACATCAAGATTTGGAACGATTTGAGATGCAGAATTTTTTTTCTCAAGTACATTATATAACCTTGTCACCGCTGACCCTGATTTACATATTCAAGTAACCATTGCGCATGTCTGCCGGAATCAGCTGGAAACCGTCATTTTCTGCCATACTTTTTTGAGATGAATGTTCCACGTCAGGTCCATTGTCAAATGTCGTTTCTTTCAAATCTGATGTCGTTTGTCAACTGATGTTCGTGGCCTTTACTTCCCTGAGCACTGATATCTACACGTCATGGCGGCAGCGACCTTCATATAGCGTCGTATTTTGATGTTCGAGCTAGCATCTGCAGGGATCGCGGTTTTTGAAGAGATGCTAGCAATCTCGGGTTGGGGGCATGTCTGATGCAAGAATTGACAACGTTTTACACCCTACTTTGTACATATCACGCAAGCTGTCGGACACAGAGAGAAAATACTCAGTGGTGGAAAAGGAATTATTGGCCGTCGTTTGGGCCATCCAGAAACTTGAACGATACTTGCTGGGAGCACCATTTGTTATTCAGACTGATCAGTAGTCTGTCGCAGCTCTAAAGCGTGCTAATCATCGAAACGCTAAGCTCGCACGTTTTTCCATCTTATTGCAACACTTCCAGTTTGAGATCCAATCCATAACTGGATCAACTAACGTTGTAGCCGATACACTCTCGAGATGTGCACCGTCTGTATGTTTGAACTAACTTGTTGCTACAGAACGTTTGGAAGATTCCCTGCTGCTTATGAACAGTAAGACGAGATTTTATTGCTTGACATTTGCGCATGTTTGAAACTTACCGTTATACATGATCCTTAATTTGATGGTCCGGATCATGTTTTTTCAATGACAAATTCGTTGACTGTTCCTATGTGATCTACCGGCACTTGCTGATCGAGCTTTGGTTTACCTGCCATGTTTCAGGAATGCACCTCATCTATATATTCAAACTGCGTGCCAGGATTGTGCTGAGTTGGACTAGAACTCTATGAACTACAGATTTCGATGTAGATATTGACTTTTTTGAGAAAACACTAGTTTCTTGTCGTCCTTTTATCGAGCACACGACTGGTGATTATATTTCACTTCGTACAGACTTTACAGTGCTGTTTCTTATGGAACTAATGATGTATTAGAAACGTTTTTCATACTTCATACGTTAGACTTTAATCTGTTATTTGTTCACTTAAGCTTACTATTGGAGTTGAGAAATATCAATTAATCTCCATTTCACATATTTGTTTGATCTTTTTTGCAATTGCATGCACAGTATGTTGTATATTTCTTTTACTTTCGATTCATACATTAGGGGAGATAACACGTTTTATTTTTTTTACTCCTATCCCATTATCGGTTACTTCTCTTTTCTACCGATTTTTCTTTCTATTTCACAAACATCCACATTTATGTTAACATACTATTTTCTTTTCGTTAACATTGTAATACTTTTCTTTACTTCACATCCTTCTATTGTTCACCACATATTGCATTGTACATATGTATACACACGGCTTTGATTTCCTCTTATTACAAAACTGTGACTATGACTCACATTTAGCCAATATTATGTTCTCTCATTTCTCGTGCATGCTCTTCTTGTTTTTTTTTAAATATGATTATGATGTTCTATTTTCTTTTCTTTGCTTGACCGTTGACGAATTTCTTTCTGCTTTGCATCTTTGATTCCATTGTTACATATGTATACAGATTTTGACTCACGTTTTTTTTTTTTTTTTGACATTTTTATGTGATCAATTTTGGCCGTTGTTTTTCTCGATTAATTATGTTCACTCCTTGCGATATTACATCTCATTTTTGTGAAAAAAATCAAATTATTTGATTTTTTAAAACCCAACCGACGGAGGTAATTGTTAAGGAAGTTATTGAAGTATTTTTGCATGTTGACCATACTTTGGCTATTAGCAGTTAATCTACGCGAAAATATGTCTATCTGTGGTTAATCATGTAGTTGCACGGGTTTTCATTGATAGTTTTCATTGATATTGAACGCGATATATTTAATACGTCGTCAGTAGTTTATGACGTAATGCGTTTTGCACTAATGTATGCAAACGGTTAGTTCTTGGCCTTTCGTGAGTTGTAGTCGTCAATGAAGGACGTACTTTCCTAGCTCCTAGTATTGTGGAGGAATAATGTATTTTATGTGGCATTAAAGTAACTTCGAAGGCCGCCACTTGTTTCTAAGAAGATTCCGAACTTGTGAAGAAGTTCCGTACCTTGTAGAGAAGTATTTCTATAATATAATTCAGCATCTGCATTTTATCTGGTCCACATTACTTGGGTGATCATCGTTAGTATGCACCCCTAGTACAGCGGCCAGAAATGTATTGATGAGACGAGACTGTTGGAAGATTCTATATCATGCATGTAACTATTGCCATGCCAATGCAATGAACTTTATGTCCTCAAGTATAATAAAATTGTCATTTATATGTAGACCCATCCACCTCAGTACTTGGATTGCTGTATGAACTGTTTCATGATCATCTGTATTACCCATCGACATTCGTATGATCAGCATGATGCATCCATCTTGTGATGAACTTGTTTAATGTACCATTCTGCATATTATTCTACTAATCAAGAAACCCCCATCCGTAACAATCATCCAGTGAGTTATTTTATTAAATAATTAATTACTATCACTGGTTGTCGTATTGACGGTTGCAATTAGTCAAATGGGGGTATTTAAAGCTGCCAGTTAGACTAAAATGGCTATTTTCATTTTTGAAGTTCGGTAGAGAATAAATTACGCTCGCGCCAGTTTATATTTTCGTAGCAAATTATGAGCTTCTTATTTTATTTTTTAAAATTCATTTGATTTTATTATTTTTAAAATTGAGTCAAATATTTATTGAACTAATTCTAAACCGCCCTAGAAACTTCCCCATTCCATTTCATATAACAGGATAATATAGTTTAGTTCAATTTTTCTCTTTGCAATAATAATAATAACAACGAAGTAGTAAAAATAGTTATGAGAACAGTGAACGTCTTCTTCGATGTCATCCTTGAACGTTGTTAGGGTTAAGATTAAGGTTTGGGGTTAGGTTTAGGATTTCTAGCCCACACTCCTTATTACTGTCTCTCAGAATTCTTTTATAAGGTCCTATCAAACACATGATTTCCTAGTCTGTTAGTGATAATTAAGCGCAGAAATAGACTAAATGATGACACGATCACATCATTTTTACAGTGTTAAAAAAAACTCAGACATTTTATTGTTTGAGTTTTAAAATAAGTGAAGACTTGCTTTAATAGACAAAGTCCCCATGCCTCAATTATAATGCAGCTGTAACTGAAATTTGTTTTACACGAATTAACTCTTGTGATACGTTTTTTATTTCAGTTTCTTTTGTGTACAGGTTTTGAGGGTCTTTGTACAGGGTTTTTAAATTTTTTGTACAGGTTTTTTATCTACAAGGTGTGGCATGTATGCTGCTGAGCTTGTAGCTGTTTTGTAGTCAATGCCAAGTTGAAGAGTCCTTGGCGTTATCTACATTGTAGATCTAAGCTACTCATAGGGTAGAAGATCATACCATGGAAACTGCAAAAGTGTTATCAGAACAAAGGAAGCATCTCAAAGTGCTCTACTACAACAAATGGTGTCAGATGCGCAAATATTTTTATCACTAATGTTATTTATAATCTATTCGGTAGGTCAAATATCATTACAGATGAACATGCGCTGTCACATGATCTCATCAAGCTGTTCTTTGCTGAAGAATTAGCATATATTTCACAGACAGCAATTAACACACAAACATCTTAAAACGGAGATAGCTGATGTCCAACATGAAGATCAATGCAGAGAAAACAGATACAGGAACAATAAATAAAACATCATCATTATTTTGTTTGCGCTCCTTTGGAGTATGGAGCCATCATGAGCATGTGCACAACCTTGAAAAATTCATTGGGCCGGCTCTGACTGTGTCTATAAATGCCAAAACCTGGAAAGGAATACATTGCTCAACCATGATTTGTTATTACTAGGATATAAAGGTCATAATTTCTGATAGTATACTAAACTACCTCTTCCAGGACATTAATACACGAACAGTGCAAAAGAATCACCACTTATGCAAGATGCCTCAAACAAGCAGATGTTAGACATGAAGAAACCACATGAGAAACAAAATCTGCAACCATCATTAGAACAATACCAATGAAGAAGCACACATAGAAACAATACAAGATGGTTTGGACATCTCGTAACCCTGCGTCAAACAATTTGGACATCTCGTATTCCGGCATCAAACAATTTGGACATCCCGTAACCCTGCGTCAAACAATTTGGACATCCTGTAACCCTGCATCAAACAATTTGGACATTCCGTAACCCTGTGTCAAACAATTTGGATATCCCGTAACCCTGCGTCAAACAATTTGGACATCCCGTAACCCCATGTCAAACAATTTGGACATCCCGTAACCCTGTGTCAAACAATTTGGACATCCCGTAACCCTGTGTCAAACAATTTGGACATCCCGTAACCCTGTGTCAAACAATTTGGACATCCCGTAACCCTGTGTCAAACAATTTGGACATCCCATAACCCTGTGTCAAACAATTTGGACATCCAGTAACCCTGTGTCAAACAATTTGGGCAACCCCTAACCCTGCGTCAAACAATTTGGACATCCCGTAACCCTGTGTCAAACAATTTGGACATCGCGTAACCCTGTGTCAAACAATTTGGACATCCCGTAACCCTGTGTCAAACAATTTGGGCATCCTATAACCCTGCGTCAAACAATTTGGACATCCCGTAACCCTGTGTCAAACAATTTGGACATCCCGTAACCCTGTGTCAAACAATTTGGACATCCCGTAACCCTGTGTCCTCTACGGTGCAGTTCGAGACATTTGTCTGGAAATTTCACCTGACACGACACTCATTGTGGGCCATGGTCAGCGTGAGGTGCGAAAACTGCCCCTGCATTGCAGACAATGTATATGTGTTAGACTGTCTGACTACTTTAGATCTGTCGTAGAAGATAGGTGAGAGAGAGAGAGAGAAGATTTCCCGCTCTCAGAGACAGCCTCTATCACTATTCTACCACCTCACTCGTGGAAATCTATTTTTGTATTTCTATCTCACACTGTGACTATCACTCATTCCAACCTATTCAGAAGGGACCAACCCAAGTCTTAATTCTCCTATCAAAAATCTACGACACTCTCGCGGATCAAAAACTTGCACCGTCACGCTCCAGTATACGCAGCTGCAAATGGGTACCATACTCTGCTCTTGAGCAAGCAAAGGCAAAGACAGCAAGGAAGGGAACTGGTCACCGCACCTCATAAAGCTGGACCAAGAATAGTAAAGTCTCTAACACTAGACTCCCCATAACGGTAGTATCTGCAGGGGGGGGGGGAAGAGAATATAAACTAAAGGTTTAAACCAGACTAGCCCACAAAGAGGAAACTAGAGTAGTGTCAGCCTCATTTATTATTGCTAACGCGAGACACATTGATAGACCACAAAAGAAAAAATACATCACGCGATTATATACTTACTTACTTAGTCGTTCACCAACGGGCTGATCACCCGTTTGCCAGTCACTTCGATTACGGAAACAACAGCAAATGGATTGATTTGCCGTTGCCCTAAAGACGCCAATAGGCGTGATGGGAAACAATGGCAAAGAAAACCTATCTGCTGTTGCCCTAAGAAGCCATTAGGCGTAATGGCCACTGACTGCTTTGACGGTCGGTGGCTAAGGATGGAAGAAGAAGAAGAAGACTTAGTCGTTCATCTTCTACCGTGAGGTGCGATTATATACAAGTACGTTAGAACAAAATTCTACAACGGAAGTTATGGAACGCATTCCTCTTCTCTCCACTTATTTTCCCCATCACTACTATATTTCTTCATTCTGGTGGATGGACAGGCAAGCAGACAGACTGATCGAATAACATTATATATATATATATATATATATATATATATATATATATATATATATATATATATATATATATATATATATATATATATATATATATATATATATATATATAATATAATAATAATAATAATAATAGCCCCTTCAGTCATAACTGACTATGGGAATGCGCCCCTGAGGTGACAGCCCTCAGCTGCTTATTTTCCTGGTGCTCCTTTCGACGTTTTCTCCTCACCTCTGCTTCTTGTGTGAGCCTCTCTTCGCCCAATCTGAGGTGGCGCCGTAAATAGCATCGCCACTTAGTGCGATCGGCAGCTTCATCCTCCCATGTTGCTGGATCCATGTCCAGTGCCCTCATATCTCTCTTGCACACATCTTTGAACCTCAGCTGTGGTCGCCCAACTGTTCTCTTGCCATCTGCTAATTGTCCGTAGAAGATATCTTTTGGGATGCGACCATCTTCCATGCGGCGAACATGGCCAAGCCAGCGAAGTCTGCGTTGTCTAACAAGCGTATACATACTTTGAAGGCCAGCACGTGACAACACCTCGACATTTGTCACTTTATCTTTCCACGAGATGCCGAGGATGCGGCGTAGACACCGCAAATGGAAGGTATTGAAGCCTTCTTTCTTGCTTAGCATAGGTCGTCCAGGTCTCGCTGCCATATAGGAGTGTGCTGGTGACGCAGGCATTATATATATATATATATATATATATATATATATATATATATATATATATATATATATATATATATATATATATATATATATATATATATATATATATATATATATATATATATATATATCATCATCATCATGTGACGTATTCTTTCCAGAACGTTGTCTCCATTACAGCTGCTCTGAACGCATCACGATTCTGGGCAAGTCGACCTGCATCAGCCAAAGACAAGTTCAGACTCTCTGTGATGTCCTGGGTCCACCGTCGTCTAGGTCGACCCCTTCCCCTTTTTCCAGGGACCATGCCTTCCATCACTGTTTTTTCCAGACTATTATGTCTTTTTATATGACCGAAAAATTTCAGCTTCCTTATTGCGATGGTATTTAGGACCAATGTTCCTGTACATTTAGTGAGTGCAGTACTTCTCTGTTGGTCTTTTTTTTCTGTCCAGGGTATTCTCAACATCCTTCTGTAGCATTTCATTTCGAATGATGTAATCTTTTTTGCAACTGTTTTATTGAGTGTCCAAGTCTCGCAGCCGTATGTTGCTACTGGGAATATACATGCTCTGATCAGTTGTAACTTTGTTTCTTTGCTTGTGCCTTGCCATAGGTTTTTCATCTGTATTAGCTTATGTGAAGCAATTGCAAGTCTTCTTTTAATTTCTACTGCACAGTCGCCAGAGCTGTTAATGATTGATCCTAAGTATTCGAATTCATTGACACTTTCCAGTTCTTCGTTATCAATTTCAATTTCTGGTTTGGTCTTTACTTTGTCTGTTGTCAATACTTTGGTCTTCTTGGTGTTTAGGTATAGATTCTGGGCCTCGCTGTGTTTTTTGGTGGACAGAAGTAATTGTTCAAGTCCTTCTGGGTTGGTCGATAGGAGGACTGTGTCGTCAGCATATCTGATTTCCGGGATCTGGTACCCGCCGATGTTAAATGAGTCAAACTCTGTGTGTTCTTGGTCATCTCTTACGTTTCTCATGATATTCTCGGCATAAATGTTAAACAGGTAAGGGGAAAGGGTACAGCCTTGTCTTACTCCTTTCTGTACTTCAAACCATTCTGATGTTTCCCCCTCTATTCTTACGGCTGCCTGTTGTTCTTGGTACAGCAGTGCGATGAGTTGTATAAGGTGGTTTGGAAATCCCATATTTTTCATAATAGCCCATAACTGCTGATGTTGTACACAATCGAAAGCTTTTGTGTAATCAATGAAACAAGTATGTAGGTCAACGTTGAATTCTCTACACTTTTCTATGATGATCCTCATGTTGAATATATGATCCCTAGTGCCTCTACCTGGTCGAAAACCCGCCTGTACTTCATTTATTTCTGTTTCTAGCTTTTGTTGCATCCTTTTCATTATGATTTGTAAAAGTATTTTGCTGGCATGGCTTATAAGAGCTATAGTTCTGTAGTTTGTGCACAGTTTCAGGTTGCCCTTTTTTGGCAAGGGTATGTAAATTGATCTTTTCCATTCCTTGGGCCAAATTCCGCTTTGCCAGATCTTGCAGCATAATGCATGGTATATACGAGCGCTGCCTTCTCTTCCTGCCTGTATCATTTCAGCTGTTATTTCATCACAACCAGGAGATTTTCCACTTTTTAAGTGTTTGATTGCATTCCGGACTTCCTCTATGGTAGGTTCTGGTTCACGTTCCGCTTCATTCATGACGTTGTTATCTGCCGCTTTGTTTATTTCCGTATACATTTCTTGACAGTACTCCTTCCATCTGTTCAGAATATCTTTACGTTCTGTTAGAGTGTCGCCTTTCTTGTCGTTTATTGCTCGAGGTGATGATTTAAAGTTGCTGTTTTTCAATGTTCTTACTTCAGAAAACATATTCTTACTCAATCCCTGTTCGCGCATTTCCTCTATTTTCCTGCAGGTGTCGTTTATGTATTGTTGTTTGTCTTGTCTGACTCGTTTTTTAATCTGCTTTGTGTATTCCTTGTACAACTCCTGATTTTCTGTATCTTTTTTGGACTTCATTTTTCTTCTCTCTACCACCAACTTCAGTGTTTCGTCTGAGATGTATTCTCGTCTCTTTATGCTTCTTTTAGGAATTAACCTCTGTGCATTTGTAATATATACATCTCTGATGTTATTAGCAAGTTCATCTGGTGTCATTTCCTCCTGTACTGCCATAAGAATGTCAAATTTGTTCTGAATATCGACACTGTACTCTTCTGGTATGGCGCTTGTGTCATAACGTATTACTTTGTCGCTTGTAACGACTTTTTTCAATTTGATCTTGAAGTTTGCAGCAAGAAGTTCATGGTCGGAGTCACAGTCTGCTCCTGGGAACGTCTTGATGGATGAGATACAAGATCGCCACCTTTGTTGTATTAAGATATAATCTATTTGGTTCTTGCTTTTTCCGTCCGGTGACGTCCATGTATATAGTCTTCTAGGGTGTTGCATAAAAAGAGTATTCGTGATGACTAGGTTGTTTTCTAGGCAGAATGTTGTCAAGCGTTCTCCTCTCTCATTTCTCTGGCCCAATCCATAACTTCCTTTCACTCTTTTTTCATGTTCTAATCTTTCGTTTCCAACTTTGGCATTAAAATCTCCCATTATTATCCTAATATCTTGCTTATTTGCTTTCTCTAATGCATTTTGCAGTTCATTGTAAAAATCTTCAATTTCCTGTTCTTCAGCAGCTGCTGTTGGCGCATATGTTTGTATAATTGTGATGTTCTTTCTTTTTCCTTTCAGTCTGATTGTGACAATGCGGTCATTTATGGGATTATATCCTAATAGTGAGGCAGCTGTCCTTTTAGACAGGTAGAAGCCTACGCCGCTCTGACCTCCCCTCTCTTTGCCTGAGTATATGAATGTTCCTCCTGATGGAATCGAAAAGTGTCCCTGGCCCGACCATCTGTGCTCTGAGATGCCCAGGATATCGATGTTTAGTCTTTCCATCTCGTTCTTCACTATGTACTGTTTTCCTTGGTATAAGCTTCTGACGTTCCATGTTCCTATTTTGATTATTTTTCTAAGACCGATGACATGGTTTTCCGTGGTAACACAGTCAGGCTTTTGGCCGTCATCACGATTACCTGTACTGACGCTGCCAACGATCTCTTCCCCAGTTAAATATGATCTGCCTGGCCTGGGGGCCTCACCACCAGATCTTTGTGTAGTATTCAGATTAGCCATTATGGATTTCTTGGCATTGTACATCCAGTAGTTTGCCATTGCTTTCTGGATGGTTCTGGCCGCTTACCATTACAGTCCGTGGTGCGCCCTCAGCCCGATACCAGGCCTTTCCAACTCCTGCCCTAGAAGCCGTTGTCAAAATATTATTGATCATCCGCCCGTTCGGCCAGCAGTTGTGTGTACTGTTTAAGGGGGACCTCCCTTTTTCAATTTACTCATGTAGTTTGGCCGGCCAGTCAAAGCCGTTGCCCGGGGGGTGGCGCTGCCGTACACAAGCAGACTCGAGGAGCCATACATGAGCTGAACTGGAGTGGGGGAACCAAATAGGATCCAGGCCATCCTCAAAAAGAGGAAGTGACTGCCTCTCACCGTGAGGTACTATCCCTTACACACTCCAGCCCTACCCATATATATATATATATATATATATATATATATATATATATATATATATATATATATATATATATATATATATATATATATATATATATATATATATATATATATATATATATATATATATATATATATATATATATATATTGTTCAAAAAAAGAAACGCAACTTTTTTGGTGTTACTTTTATAAAAGATTCGCTGATTGGACATCAGTCAGCCTATCGGCTGTGTCCACCTGGTCATTAACTTCTCGTGGTTACCTGAATTGTACTCACCTCATGATTCGTGAGGTCATGAAAGAGGTTAAGGTCAAAACAACATTTTTGACAATAACCGGTGACAGGTTCATGAGAATCCCGCGAAACTTACTGAACACAAAACTCTCTGACCATATTATTGAATGCCTATAAAAGATTGACGCTCCTCGAATAAATCCAGTTGAAAATTCAATGCGCAAGAATGGCTCATCTCACTACAGAACAACGGCTCATCATCATTGGACGTTTACAGACTGGACAGTCACAAAGTGTAGTGGCCAGACAATTTAAAGTGGTTAGAAGCACCATTAGTCGCCTTTGGAGGCGATTTCAAGAAACTAGCTCAGTGGCAGACCGGCCGCGCAGTGGAAGACCCAGAGTCACAACTCCTGCCAAAGACCGCTTCATACGGCTGCGTCACCTCAGGAATCGACTTGCATCTGCGTCCTCCACAGTCCAGTCAATGTCAGCAGCTCGTCGAATTTCAGATCAAACGGTCAGGAACCGGCTGCACGACTCTGGTCTTTGGGCTAGAAGACCCTACAGAGGTCATGTTCTTACGGACCGGCCTCGCCAGAACCGACTGCAGTGGGCGAACCAGCATCGTCAATGGACCGTTGGGAATGACTGGAGACGGGTTTGGTTTAGTGATGAATCATTTTTTTTTTCTCCAGCGACACGATAGACGGAGAAGAATTTACCGCAGAGTCCATGAGCGCTACGCCAAGAACAGCGTTGATGAGGCTCCTCCACATGGTGGTGGAGGTGTACTGATGTGGGGGGCGATCAACTTCATGGGAAGAAGTGACCTAATGCAAATTGAAGGACGCCTGAATGCCCAACGATACGTCGCTGAAATTCTTCATCCTCACATCCTTCCACTCCTGGTTGCACGAGGGTCGATTTTTCAGCAGGATAACGCTCGACCTCATGTGGCACAAATCACCACCCAGTTTCTCGCTGACAACAACGTCCAGACCATTCCATCAGACATGTCATCAGACATGAACCCCATTGAACACTTATGGGATGAACTCGACAGACGACTCCGCCAGCGAGATGTGGCTCCAGCCAATCTCCGACAGTTGTCTCTTGCACTGCGGGAAGAGTGGGCAGCCATCCCACAACAACAGATCCAACGGCTAATCGGATCCATGTCAAGGAGATGTCGTTCTCTGATAGAGGCCAGAGGAGGCCATACACCTTACTGAAACGGAGGCCTCAGTCGAAAAGAATAAAAGTCCAAACCAAACTTAATGAACATTATTTCATTGTTAAAGTCTGAAAGTTTCTTCATGCAAAGATTGAAACATTAATTCCGTAAAATAAAATTTTGGTACAAGTTTGAAATTTGGTGTCCATTATCACTGCAATAATGTTGCGTTTCTTTTTTTGAACAGTACATATACAGTGTGTCCGGCAGAATCACTACCAATAACAAATGTCAATATTTCTTATACTAATAATAGCAGACCGACCGGATTTTGATTTTCTGTTAGGCAAACTCATTAAGTTTCAGTAGCAACTCACCAAGTTTCAGTAGATCTCCACATGAGCGCCTTTAGTGGCTCGAAGAATGTCAAGACGGTATTTTATCTCTCTCCACGTGTTTTGCAGCATCTGAGATGTGACGGATGCACAAGCGTCAATTATTTGCTGCCGAAGATTATCCATTCCCTGCACCGGAGTTTGATAGACAAAGCTTTTTACGTATCCCCATAGAAAGAAATCTAAGGGGATCAAATCTGGTGAACTTGGTGGCCAATCAATGGGACCTAATCTTCAAATCCATCTGTCTGGAAATTGTTGATGAAGGTAGTTTCTTACTTCATTGGCATAGTGTGGAGGTGCTCCATCTTGCTAGAATATGAATCCTTCTGGTATCTTAGGAACTGCAAAATTTTGCAGCATGTTTAGGTATGTTGCTCCTCTGACTGTGGCTTCGGCGAAGAAAAATGGCCTGATCACATAATTCGAGGTTAAGGCACACCACACGTTAAGTTTAGGGCTGTCTCGCTCATGCTCCATTACGACATGTGGGTTTTCATTTCCCCATATCCTACAATTATGCCGGTGAACTTTGCCACAAGTGTGAAAGGTCGCTTCATCGGAGAATACCACACGATTGAGAAATTCATTGTCATCATCGAGGTGACATAGCATTGCATTTGCGAACTCTGCCCGTCTGGGTTTATCATTTGGCTGTAACTTCTGCACTAGCTGGATCTTGTAGGCTCTAAGCCGCAATCTTTTGTGCACAATGTCGTGAACAGTAGATTTTGGAATACCCAATTCTCCACTTGCCCGTCGAATAGATTTCCGCGGGCTACGTTGAAAAGCTTCGCTAACTGCTTCAACTCTATCTGGAGACAACGCTTCATTGCCGCTTCCCTTCTTTCTCAACAAAGAACCTGTTTCCAACAGTTGCTTGTGCCATTTCACTATGGTATGTCGCTCTGGAGGTTTCTGTCCATATTCCTGCCTGAATCTCCTTTGCACAACAATGGGAAACTTTAATTCCGCAAGCCAATAACAGCATTGCACTTTCTGCTGCACCGTGAACTCCGCCATTTTCACTACACGCGTCTTCACATTCCGCGGCTGCGCATTACGTATGCGTTATCTGCACATTATCGGACAATTTATCAATTAAAAATGTGATGGTTTTTTTCTCAGGTCCTAAAAAAATAATTCTAACTTAAATGTGAGGAAATAATGACATTTGTTTTTTTACGAGGAACCATATATAAAAAAATAATTCTAACTTACATGGATGATATATAAATATATGACATTTGTTATTGGTATATGATTCTGCCGGAACATATATATATATATATATATATATATATATATATATATATATATATATATATATATATATATATATATATATATATATATATATATATATATATATATATATAAAATATATATATATATATATATATATATATATATATATATATATATATATATATATATATATATATATATATATATATATATATGGCTATATATATATATATATATATATATATATATATATATATGGCTCTTATGTTTAACATAAGAAAGATCAGCAAAATAACAGTAATATATCCGTACCAGGATTTTGTTTTACATTTTTTGGGTCCGATTTCCGTGTTCGTTTTCAACAATGCGGCAGAGAAAACTGACAGATGGAGGAAACGGCAGAGGCATTTTTTAAGAAGAGTTTTCAACAAAGGCCCAAGATGCGTCGGTTATATTAGGGCGCATGTTCACATTTAAAAGACTTTGTGGTCTGATAATAAGGTAAGGATAAGTTTTAGCTGCACCAATCTGCATATAATGGAAAATGGGAGTGCAAAAGAAAAATCACGTGATTCCCAAAGCGAGCCAACTATAAATGGACAGATGAGACATTAATTAGCATTAGCATCCTATTTCTCCTTTCTTTCCCCCCCCCCCCCGCCCAGTGCTTAGCGTCGAGTCAACAGGTGGGGCAATTTTTGATAGTGGCATTCCTAGCACGAATTTATCAATCATATTTGCCGAGCTATACATGGTGGAACTTAACACAAAACTCAGCAGTAAATAGGTACCTGACACTGCTCTTGTGTTTAGGGAAGGTAAAGGCAGCGAGGATAGGAACCGATCACCCCACCTCATAAAGGTTAGACCTAGTATAGTGAAGTCGCTAATATTTCACTCCTGTATGGCAGTATGGGATGCCCTTTACTTTTATGAAAACTAAATAATGCGGAACTTATCCAGAGCTACTTGTATTTACCATGTCAATAAGGACAAGAGTGAGAGAGAGCTCTTTCATCACATGACATTCCTTTTCTTTAAAGGCAAACTATGATATTAATAAAGTAATACCTTCTCGATCACGTGTACTGCCCATTACCTTTAACCTCACCCATCTCCCTATCAACCATTACAAAAAAAATGGTGAAGATCTGCGACAAGTCTTGTTAGCCAAAATACAGTACAAATTAAAAAAAACCCAACTAAAATGCCTTAATCACCAGATAGAAAATATAGGGCCTATAAAGAATTATATCGCCGAGTGCCGCGAGCTTCGATCATCACCATAACACTTATTTCTTCTTCCTCGTCCTCGTTCGCCCTAAAAAGGACGGTGGTTGCGTTGTGTCTGTTTAAGCCTAAGCCATGGAGGACTTCTGGTGTCGTGTATTGTGGTTCGCACTATTGACCTGCCATTGAAACATCATTTTTTTGATGATGCGTAGATGGCAGAGCGGATAGTGTGATTCGCTTGCATGGCTAGGCGGGGTTGTCGCACGGAAGGTCCAGTGTTCAAATCCTGGGTAAGCCACTCATGTCTGTTGTTTTTCTGTTGTCTGGTGTTCTACTTCTTTATTTCCTGCGAGTGCCTGATAACATACCTTTATATTTGTTTCATATTAATTTCATATTAATTTACTGTTTACAGGCCTCAGGTTTCCCTCCCTTATTTGTAATAAATGTTTGTGATATCTGCACCTTTCGGTCGACACATCCGACTTCAGCACGGCATTTTTTAGGGACCGGGTTTGCCTTCCCATTGCGATCCGCACTCGCTCAGCCAGACTGCACTGCTGCAGACTGTTTCCAGGACCACCACGTGGAGGTGGAGTGCGGTCTTGACCAGCTCTGGTTCGCTGGTCCTGATGCAAGCAGTACAGCTATGGGTCGCTGACTGCATTCACTATTGCTGCATCTTGGGGTCCCTAACACTTATTTGAAAACAACTAGTAATAACAGGGGTTTTCTCTCCTAAATGTTACTTAATTAGGTCAGGGTGGTTCAATTTATTCAACCCCGAGGGCCACATAACCCAAAAATGTATAGTTCGTGGGCATTTTAAATTATTTAAAATAAAAGCTCAGTGAAAAATGGATGAATATTGTCACGTAGGGTTTATATTCATTTAATTTCCTACATCTTCTTCCTATTCTTTCACCCGAATTCTCTCTTTTATTATCTCTGTATTTCCTTTTTCCTGTACATTTTTAATCCATTCGTTTTGCGAATATTATTTTCATATAATTCGCAAACTTTACCTGTTTTCCTTTCTCTAAAACTGAGAATCGCACCTGGGCGGTATTGCGTACATGTCAGTCGCGCTGGTCGGATGATAGGCGTGAATTTACAGCATTCGCTAGACATTCGTCTGAGGGTCTCTGGCCTGGGGCGTGAAAATTCACCCGAGGGACATGGAAAGTAGACAGAGAGTCTGCATTTCAGTAAACGCATGAGGTTTTTCGTCAGGAAAAACCCGGCTTAGCGTGAAAATCCACTCCGCACTGCAGACGGTGGTCTGAGATTTGCAACTCATGCAAGCCCTCGGCCACTGATGGCTGTTACGTCACGCGATAAGCGGACGAAGGTGTTATACGGACAGGGGAGACTATTTCGCTTGGCGAAATAAGATTAGGATCCTGTGTCCGATTTTAAAGATATTGGCCAAGTTTGAAACTTTAATTTCATTCTCGCTCATAGACTCACAGTAGATAGGTTGCTCGTAAACAGAATAGCTGTTAGCGAAGACCTCAGTTTGTTTCGGCAATTTGTCGAACTTCTAGACTTCCAGAAATATTTTCAGCATTTTTATTCTTAAGTTGTGCGACTACCTGTAATTCTGTGGTTGAGGTAATTAATATGATAGATATATATAGATTTTGTGAGTGTTAAAGTGTTTAATCGCTTAATTCATTTTAATCTATTTCTTTAGCGCAGAAGAGAAATAAAGTGGTAGGCTATTATATTTTCTAGGGAAGCATTCAGTGGAAAGCAGGATAAAATTAAAATTTCTAGCTTATAACGGCAATTGTAGCTATTTATGAATTTAATTTAACCGCTAATACTCAGTCGAGTGTATTTTTCTAAACTAACGTATAAACTCTAGAATCGAGCCTCATGAATGGTGACGGAATACGCACGTGTTCCTAATTCATGAGGATTGCTGATTTTTAAATATAACTTACGTCACGGGAAGTTTAAATGATAAGCAAAGCTCTCTGCTTGCAAGTTTAAATGTAAGTTATAACCATTACAGATTCTGTTTATTATATTATATGTGTTATTTTTCCTCCACACAGTGAAAGTTTTGGGGTGACCCTAACTTTACCAGCACCTAGTAGTAGTTTCCATACTTGTGAAGAAATAGACAGTCCTTATTTTGAACCACGTGGGTTTCTTAAGTACCACTGGACTAACAGTGCATATGCAACCCGAGTTAGCCAGAAATACTGTATCCCAATAACGGGTTTTCAAAGACTGTAATGATAAATACTGGACCTTGGAGCCAGATCTTAATTTCTTCTAGAAAAACTCTACGTAATCTTTCTGCCTGGTGGCGCGAAATACTTCAAGTATTAACTAACATTTCCCGACTATATATATATATATATATTTTTGTGGACAAATCTGTGGTGTGACTAAAGTGAATCCTATACTGAGGGAAGGCACCGACCTGACATTCATCATTTTTAGAAACCTACGCTATTGACACTGTGCTCTGCTAACTCCCGCGCCTGGAATAATTTTAGGTGACTTAATCAGACATTTGAACAAATTTGCACACCCAAGTAGTCGTTCCCGGAGACTCCAAGTTAAATACGTCTTTTGGAACTGGGGACTTCTTGGCAGAAGACTGCATTTTTTGAGTCTGTGTGAAGATCTAAAATCAGTGTGTTCCAAGAGGCAGCGAGCAAAGTCGTGAGTACATGTATGAGAGGCCATGGCGGAATGAATGAGTGTACGCTGGTTTGAGTGATATTTTCACTATTATATCTTTGACACCCTGTTGCTGTCCTAATTTTTTTTTCAATCTGCATAATTTGTTGCTAAGGCTAGAGTTCTTGTGTTTTTGTCTTAGGTTAAATCAGATTTTTTTTTCTTTTCAAACTCTGTGCATATAATTACGAGATAAAACAAAGAAAACTCTTAGACTCAAACCCTATGTATCTGTGACTCGGGCGCCATCATCTGTTCTCTTAACGGGGCCGGGCTAAACCTAGAGTTAACACTATAACGGGGCTATCATCCTTGCAACATTTCCTTGAATTTTTATGACTATGTGTATATGTATTTTCCTTGATGTACTTTCTTTGATGTTGTGAGCCGATTTTTCCTGATATTAAAATCGCTCTTGAACTTAATAATAGTGTTTGGTCAGCTCGTTCTAGATAATATATATATCATTGTTATAGTTTTCCCACGTCTGTGTGTTTACCTGTCGTCACGTGTATGTGCGTGCCTGTGAGTGATAGAAATATACGTAATATGTATATTGGTGTAGTCTGTCTGACGCTATAACAACTGTTGTAGAAGATAGGTGAGAGAGAGAAAAATTCTTTTCGCTTTCAGAGACAGCCACTATATCAAAATCTATCATCTCACGTGTGTGGAAATTCTATTACCTTTCACTAACTCTCACTGAGTCTATCACCTATTCAAACCTATTCAGAAGGGACCAAACTTAGTCTTAATTCTCCTATCGAAAATCTACGACAAATGGTCGCTCGTTACCGGGAATTGAACCCAAAATCCTAAGGCGATACGACAAATGGGTTCTCGTCCGTAGGATTTTTGAACTTAGAATAGGAAGACGAGTACGACAAATGTGGACTCGTCTATCTGGATTTTGAACTTAAGATTCTGTATTCTGATATAGAGTAAGAGTGTGATGTCTTGTGACTATGTATCTTTTAAAAAAATATTACCCCCTAGACTAGCGATCTGTTTACGGGCGTGCTGACCACACAAACTAATAAGTTTTTTTTTTTCCACAGCATCTTTGAATAATATACATTTTGGTTACAGGTTGATTTTGTCGGGATATATGTTAACTGCTGATTGTAATACTAAATGCTGGTAAAGTGGTGAGTGTATAACATTCACTGGGTACTGAGGCAGAACGGCGTTTGAACTAAGTTAAGGAGTGTGTTTCGGACTTTTTGTCCAGATTAATTCCCTCCCTTACCCGATCTGACTTCAGGGGCGAACTTATAGTGGATTTTTAAAAATTAAGGGATTATTTTTCTCTTTAATTTTTGCAATATTCTTTTGCTTTTCCACTGTAGCAACTTATTTTTCAGTTGTAATCTTAACTACCATTTAGTTGGCGTAGTCGTGTTTTGCATTAAGTGCTTTATTGCCGATAATAGCAGCGATAGTTAGATTTTATTTTGGAGGAGGTATCCCAGGGTTAAATATATCATCTTTTGATTTTTTTGGAAATTTTTTTCTCGTAAGTGGTAGGAACCAGTGTATCCTTTTTCCTATTTTCGTTCTCCACTAGTCTCAGTCACTGACATAATATGGCCGAGAGGGCAAAGCTTAGACAACTCCTCAGGGACGAAGCGAGAGAGGAGGGACTGGAAGGAGAAGAAGCGAAAGCATTTGTCAGAGACGAACTTGAGAGATATGATGCGGAGAGGAAAGCAGCTGAAGCTAAAGAGGAAAAAGAAGCAGCTGAAGCTAGAGAGCAGAGGAAGATGGATGAGGAAATGGAAATCCGCAGGATGCAGCAGGAGGAACGTGAGAAGGAGAGACAGCATGAGGAAAAAGAGAAGGTGAGACAGCATGAGGAAAGAGAGAAGGAGAGACAACATGAGTTGGCTCTTAAAGCTCTAGAACTTCAAAGTCGTGGTGCTGCCTCTACCTCCAGCAATGGAGAGTCTTCTCCTCATTCTTCCTTAACTGATCCTTCTAACACTCAATCCACCCATCTCACTGCTATGTCTTTTCCGCTAGAATCTTTCCCTTGTCCAAATGAGAAGATTGACACTTGGCTAGAAAAAATTTGAGAAAATTGCAACTCTGTACGGTTTAGAGAGGTCGCGTTGGAACATTAAGCTTTCCCAGGCTTTGAAAAGTTCTGCGTATGATGTTTACGCCAAACTGGAAAGCAGCCAACAAGACAACTATGATCTGTTGAAGAAAGCGTTACTGGAGCGCTTTGAAATGAACGCTCGCAAATTTTTGCAACTGTTTCGCAACAGCCGGAAAGAGAATTCTGAAACTTTTCAGCAGTTCTCGTCTCGTTTGAAGGGATATCTAACAAAGTGCCTTGAGCTTTCGCAGCTCCCCTCTACCTATGAAGGTCTTGAGGAACTTGTTCTAACTGAACAAATAAAGAACACTTTGTCTGCTGATACCCGGAGATTTCTCGCTGAGCAGGGGGCAGAAAAACTTGAAGACATTTTGGAAAAGTCTGAGCGTTATCACAATGCGCTGGCTGAACTACCGGCCACAAAGCGGAAACCGACAGAGGAGCATTTTCGAAAACATACCTAGAGCAATCTTCTCAGGCTTCTAACCAAAACAACCACAGAGAAACTGGACCTCAAAACCCCCCTCCTGAAAAATCCAAGTTCTACAAGAACAAGTACCCCAACCACCCCAAACAGTCTGATCAACCCGACCGACCTACATGGCAGCGTAGCCAGAAAGGACAAGGTGGCAAAGGGAGAACCCCTGAGCACGGGACATATGATCAGACCGAGCACACCGAGCTGAAACGCATCGGATGCTTATTGACAGTCTCGCAGGGCGGAATTGTTGACAGTGATTCCCAACCTGTTGGGGATAGACCCTCAACGCGAGGTACTGTTACTTTGAACGGTTCTCAAACTTCTTGCTTATTTGACACGGGGTTTTCTTATGATTGCATTGTTGCCAGAAAGCTGGTTAAACCCGGTCAAGAGACAGGAGAGACCGTCAAACTTTGTGGAGTTCGTAAGAGTGATGCACCTACAGCGCTTCCCATCGCATTGGTGGAGATACACTCTGACTTTGTCAGAGGTGTGACCAAAGCAGCTGTTATGGATGATCCCATCTACCCAGTCATACTTGGCGGGAGATACGTGTGTATTGGGAAACCGGAAGAGCCGATTGTGGCAGCAGTAACTACAAGAGGGCAAACCAAGAAGGAACGGGAGCCTGCGCCTAATTTGTTACCCATGGAACTTAAAGAAGCGCAATACAAGGACCCTACTTTGGCACCCTGCTTTAGGAAACTGCCCATGGCTAAGGAACCCAAACAGCACGGGGACATTTTTTCTGAGGATGGCGTACTTTATCGGAGAACGGGCAAGCCTGACCAAGGTTACAACCAGCTCCTAGTACCGAAACAGTACAGAAGCCAAATCCTAGAAATGGGGCACTCTCTTCCCTTTAGCGGACATATGGGACAGAACGCCACAAACCAACGTATAACCACTCATTATTGGTGGCCAGGAGTAAATACTGATATTATCAGATATGTCAAATCCTGTGCCCAGTGCCAACGTGTGCCACCCAAGCAACGGGCACCCCCAGTCCACATGGGTGAAATGCCAATAATGGGAACACCATTCGAACGGGTTGTGATCGACATTTTAGGGCCTTTCGAAAGGACTAAAAGAAGGAACAGGTTCATCCTGACCTTAGTCGATACATGCACTTTATGGGCAGAAGCTATCCCGCTAACATGCGCAGATGCCAAGCATGTCGCAGAAGCCCTCGTGCAGATTTTCACTCGGTTGGGATTCCCTCAGCAAGTGTTGACGGATAATGGATCTCCATACCGAAACCTGTTGATGGATGAGATCGTTAAGATCTTGAGGACCCAGCACATCCACACTAAGCCATATACTCCGGCCGGAAATGGGCTCGTGGAACGTGCTGATGGAAACCTCACCATGATGCTAAGTAAGCTGGCACAAGTGAAACCTGAAGATTGGGATCTCTGTATTCCTGCAGCATTATTTGGCTACAGAGAATCTCCTCATACTTCCACAGGATTTCCGCCAGCTACACTCTTATTCGGCAGACCCATTAAGGGCCCGCTTGAAGCCTTACTTCAGTCTCTGACAGACGAGAAGGCTGATGAGACAGTTGTCTCAGCCAGTAAATATGTGTCGGTTTTAAAGGAACGGTTGAAACTAGGGTGGGACCTAGCAACGACTAACTTTAAGCGAGCACGCACCAAGCACGCTAACCGATACAGGAAAGTCGCGGAAGAGAGAGAACTGGAAGCAGGAGAGAAAGTTTTGGTGTTGCTCCCTACCGAGAACAACCAACTGAAGATCGGATGGCAAGGGCCGTTTACCGTCCTGAAAAAGATTTCTAAGGCTAACTACCAGATCTCTAATGAAGGAAAGGAGAAGGTTTTCCATTTAAATCTCTTAAAGAGATACTTGGAAAAACCAGTGCCAACCTCCGACCATCTCCTGACGATCGCCAAAACTGACGAAGATGACGATAGTGGCAGGGATATTCCACCGCTATCACAGGAAATCTTTCAAAAATGTCAGAAGCGGCGACGCTCTTTCAAGCGCGCATATGAGACATTCCAGGGGAAGGAAACTTTGAGGAGTGGACTTGAGTAGGAATTGGACAGAGATGGAGGGGGAAGAGGAGAGGGAAGAAGACAGACACCCCGAAGCTACGGTTATAGGAAATTAAACTCCATAACGTAGACATGGAGTGCTTCCATATCTTAAAGGGGGGAGGCTCTGTCACGTAGGGTTTATATTCATTTAATTTCCTACATCTTCTTCCTATTCTTTCACCCGAATTCTCTCTTTTATTATCTCTGTATTTCCTTTTTCCTGTACATTTTTAATCCATTCGTTTTGCGAATATTATTTTCATATAATTCGCAAACTTTACCTGTTTTCCTTTCTCTAAAACTGAGAATCGCACCTGGGCGGTATTGCGTACATGTCAGTCGCGCTGGTCGGATGATAGGCGTGAATTTACAGCATTCGCTAGACATTCGTCTGAGGGTCTCTGGCCTGGGGCGTGAAAATTCACCCGAGGGACATGGAAAGTAGACAGAGAGTCTGCATTTCAGTAAACGCATGAGGTTTTTCGTCAGGAAAAACCCGGCTTAGCGTGAAAATCCACTCCGCACTGCAGACGGTGGTCTGAGATTTGCAACTCATGCAAGCCCTCGGCCACTGATGGCTGTTACGTCACGCGATAAGCGGACGAAGGTGTTATACGGACAGGGGAGACTATTTCGCTCGGCGAAATAAGATTAGGATCCTGTGTCCGATTTTAAAGATATTGGCCAAGTTTGAAACTTTAATTTCATTCTCGCTCATAGACTCACAGTAGATAGGTTGCTCGTAAACAGAATAGCTGTTAGCGAAGATCTCAGTTTGTTTCGGCAATTTGTCGAACTTCTAGACTTCCAGAAATATTTTCAGCATTTTTATTCTTAAGTTGTGCGACTACCTGTAATTCTGTGGTTGAGGTAATTAATATGATAGATATATAGATTTTGTGAGTGTTAAAGTGTTTAATCGCTTAATTCATTTTAATCTATTTCTTTAGCGCAGAAGAGAAATAAAGTGGTAGGCTATTATATTTTCTAGGGAAGCATTCAGTGGAAAGCAGGATAAAATTAAAATTTCTAGCTTATAACGGCAATTGTAGCTATTTATGAATTTAATTTAACCGCTAATACTCAGTCGAGTGTATTTTTCTAAACTAACGTATAAACTCTAGAATCGAGCCTCATGAATGGTGACGGAATACGCACGTGTTCCTAATTCATGAGGATTGCTGATTTTTAAATATAACTTACGTCACGGGAAGTTTAAATGATAAGCAAAGCTCTCTGCTTGCAAGTTTAAATGTAAGTTATAACCATTACAGATTCTGTTTATTATATTATATGTGTTATTTTTCCTCCACACAGTGAAAGTTTTGGGGTGACCCTAACTTTACCAGCACCTAGTAGTAGTTTCCATACTTGTGAAGAAATAGACAGTCCTTATTTTGAACCACGTGGGTTTCTTAAGTACCACTGGACTAACAGTGCATATGCAACCCGAGTTAGCCAGAAATACTGTATCCCAATAACGGGTTTTCAAAGACTGTAATGATAAATACTGGACCTTGGAGCCAGATCTTAATTTCTTCTAGAAAAACTCTACGTAATCTTTCTGCCTGGTGGCGCGAAATACTTCAAGTATTAACTAACATTTCCCGACTATATATATATTTTTGTGGACAAATCTGTGGTGACTAAAGTGAATCCTATACTGAGGGAAGGCACCGACCTGACATTCATCATTTTTAGAAACCTACGCTATTGACACTGTGCTCTGCTAACTCCCGCGCCTGGAATAATTTTAGGTGACTTAATCAGACATTTGAACAAATTTGCACACCCAAGTAGTCGTTCCCGGAGACTCCAAGTTAAATACGTCTTTTGGAACTGGGGACTTCTTGGCAGAAGACTGCATTTTTTGAGTCTGTGTGAAGATCTAAAATCAGTGTGTTCCAAGAGGCAGCGAGCAAAGTCGTGAGTACATGTATGAGAGGCCATGGCGGAATGAATGAGTGTACGCTGGTTTGAGTGATATTTTCACTATTATATCTTTGACACCCTGTTGCTGTCCTAATTTTTTTTCAATCTGCATAATTTGTTGCTAAGGCTAGAGTTCTTGTGTTTTTGTCTTAGGTTAAATCAGATTTTTTTTTCTTTTCAAACTCTGTGCATATAATTACGAGATAAAACAAAGAAAACTCTTAGACTCAAACCCTATGTATCTGTGACTCGGGCGCCATCATCTGTTCTCTTAACGGGGCCGGGCTAAACCTAGAGTTAACACTATAACGGGGCTATCATCCTTGCAACATTTCCTTGAATTTTTATGACTATGTGTATATGTATTTTCCTTGATGTACTTTCTTTGATGTTGTGAGCCGATTTTTCCTGATATTAAAATCGCTCTTGAACTTAATAATAGTGTTTGGTCAGCTCGTTCTAGATAATATATATATCATTGTTATAGTTTTCCCACGTCTGTGTGTTTACCTGTCGTCACGTGTATGTGCGTGCCTGTGAGTGATAGAAATATACGTAATATGTATATTGGTGTAGTCTGTCTGACGCTATAACAACTGTTGTAGAAGATAGGTGAGAGAGAGAAAAATTCTTTTCGCTTTCAGAGACAGCCACTATATCAAAATCTATCATCTCACATGTGTGGAAATTGTATTACCTTTCACTAACTCTCACTGAGTCTATCACCTATTCAAACCTATTCAGAAGGGACCAAACTTAGTCTTAATTCTCCTATCGAAAATCTACGACAAATATCCAAGAGTTGCGAGATGAAAAATAATATAAAATAAAAATTACAATGAGCATTGATTTCTATGTAAATAAATTTAATTTTATTCTTTCGTCCTAATGGAAAGTTTGGGGGCTGTGTATTTTCTTTAACCAGAGTCTCGATATCAGTGTCAATGTTAGTGGTAGCAAGTCGAAGATAAGCATCCAGTCAATCATTCACCATTTGATTTGGTGATTTAGATTTCACTTGTCTCGTCACAGAAAATTTACTTTCACAAATATATGTACTGCCAAACATTGAATATATCATTAGTGCAAATCTCTCTTCTTCTTCTTTGATCCATAACCGCCAACCGTCAAAGCAGTCAGTGGTCATCACGCCTGGTGGCGTCTTGTAGGGCAGCAACAAATTGATTCCACTTTGCTCGGTCGGCGGGCATCCTTCGTACAGTGCCCCAACTCTGGTTCATTCTTTGCATCTCGGCTTCCACAGTTCTTCTTCTTCCTCGTTCGTCCTGAAAAGGACGTTGGTTGCGTTGCGTCTGTTTACAGCGGAGTTGTGACATCTGCGCCTTTCGGCCGGCAAATCCGACTTCAGCACGGCATTTTTTGGGACCGGGTTTGCCTTCCCTCTTCGACCCCTACTCTCTCAGCCAGACTGCAGTGATGCAGCCTGTTTCCAGGACCACCACGTGGAGGTGGAGTAGGGTCTTGGTCAGCTCTGGTTCGCTGACCCTGACGCAAGCAGTCAAGCTATGAGCCGGTCACTGCATTCTCTATTGCTGCGTCTTTGGGTCCCTGCTTCCACAGTTCTCCGCCAAGTTGTTTTTGGTCGGCCTCTCTTTCGCTTTCCCTCGGGGGTCCATAGCATAGCTGTTCTTGTGATGGTATCAGGGCCCCTTCTGAGGACGTGGTCAACCCAACTCCAGAGTCTGCCAGCTATGATGGTGTGCATGTCCTCCTGGTTACTCCGAATAAGTAGTTCTTGGTTGCTGATGGTGTTTGGCCAAAAGATTCGGAGAATTTTCCTTAGGCAGATTGCGTGGAAGGAGGACAGTTTCGACATTTCCTTCTGTTACTCTCCAGCATTCTGCACCATAGAGAAGCACAGAAAGTACACAGCTCTCATACAGTCTTAGTTTGGTGTTTGTGCTGTACTGGGAAGACTTCCAAATGTTGTTGAGACTAGCAAAGGCTGTTCTCGCTTTATTCATTCTGTTGTTAATGTCCTTGCTTGTTCCGCCGTCAGGTGTTACTATGCTTCCTAGATAAGTAAATGTGTCTGTCTGTTCTAACTTCTGGTTCCTTACTGTTATTGGCTCAGGATTGCCTACATTTAGTGTCATGACCTCTGTCTTTTTCAGATTGATGTTCAGGCCAACCTGCTGGCCATACTTATTCAGTCTATCGGTTTTTTCTTGGATGTGCTGATGTAAATGCGCGAGTAGTTTCCCAAAAAAAAAAAAAAAAAAAATGAAAGTCCTGATATTTTCTGGAAGATGGTTTGCAAAGAGCTTTTCCCCAAGCTGAGAGATTTGCTATGGAAAAAAATAAATCCATAGCAAATCTCTCAGCTTGGGGAAAAGCTCTTTGCAAACCATCTTCCAGAAAGTATCAAGACTTTTATTTTACTTTAATAGTAAAATTGCATCAGATTGCAGTTCACATAATTCAAGCTGAAGCTATGTTGATTGTATCTCCACTGTAGCTTCCATCAGATTGTTAAACAACTGAAGACTGTGCTTTAGTTTGTCGAAGTCTGCAAATCTATTATCAAACTCATATGAGATAGTTTCGTTTTTTTCTGCAAAACCTGACAAATCTGCTGTGATATCATCTGTTGTCAGTTCACGACAGGAAACAAAGTGTGCAAGATCATTCTTCCTTAAACAAGCGCCGAACAACTGCAGCTTCTTGCGGAAAACATCAATATGTCCAACTAGATGTGACACATTCTGCCGTTTGCCTTGTAAGTTCAGGTACATTACATTCAAGTGACCTGTCATGTCGGCCAGGAATGTCAGAGAACAAAGAAAATGTGTATCTTGCAGTTGATTTTGATATTCATTAGTGTTGGCAATCTTCTCACTCTGAAGAAAGAATAGTATTTCTTTTCGAAGTGCAAAGAAATGCTATAGAGTCTTCCCAGCACACAACCCCCGGATACATCTGTGCAGTGGTATGTCAATGTATTCAGCTATGAGTTCTTCAAGGAACGATATGAATTTTCCTATATCACACGAGATTTCATTGCTGTGTTGAAACTAAGGACGCTACCTCAGATCGAACGGTTCCGGAGCTGACTGCAGGCAGTAAAATACAGCTACTGCTTTCACCGGACGTGTTGAGTCTAATCTCAAAAGTATTAATTATACCATATAATTAAAGAAATTTTTTTTTTGGTATGAGCGCGGGCCACAAAACAATTTTACGCGGGCCACATTTGACCGCGCGACTGAAATTGAACCACGTTGAATTAGGTCGAATGCATAACAGTAAGACTAATACAAGTCAACTGACCTCATATGTATTTGTTATCTTGCCTGTAAGAACCAAGCTTTAGCCATATTCTGCACTGAAGGTTGGCTTTAATGAATCTATATACATGCCTTTTGCCTGGCTGACTGCTTTTCTATATACAGTATATACGTATGTTGCTGTCACCCTCTTGGCTGTCTTACTAATCGAAAGGTTATTGTCCTCTGTTTGCTCCAGATCGCAACGGTTTCGACATGTGCTAGTTTATGAAATGCTGCACTCGTTTTATATATATATATATATATATATATATATATATATATATATATATATATATATATATATATATATATATATATATATATATATATATATATATATATATATATATATATATATATATATATATATATATATATATCTTTCTTTGTAGTTTTGTATAAAACGAAACCCCGCTCAGCATCACCTTTCGGTGCATCACAGGTGAAAAATGGCGAATGCACCAAATTTCCCGCTGATAAACGCTACGCTGCGCTATGTAACAAATCATTATGCGTGTGAGAAGAATACACTGATTTATGTGTTTTGACGTGTTTCAACAACTATTACGACTATCAATATATTGCAAAAATCATCGGAAAAATGCGGCAGGCGCTAAAATGCTAAGATTTTGGCATCAATCACCAAAAAAATGCAACCCCCCCTTCCAATGGGGTGCCATGTACAGCAAAAGAGACTAGTAGCAAATATGGGAACGGTTGTCCGGTATCAGTTGAACGAATGGGTCTAGCAACTGTGAAATGAATAACTAAGAATTGGCTGCAGTATATAATGCCTGCGTCACCAGCACACTTCTATATGGCAGCGAAACATGGACAACCTATGCTAAGCAAGAAAGAAGGCTCAATACCTTCCATCTACGGTGTCTACGCCATATCCTTGGTATTTCGTGGAAGGACAAAGTGACAAATGTCGAGGTGCTGTCACGTGCTGGCCTTCAAAGCATGTATACACTTCTTAGACAGCGCAGACTACACTACGCTGGCTTGACCATGTCCGCCGCATGGAAGATGGTCGTATCCCGAAAGATATCTTCTACGGACAACTGGCAGATGGCAAAAGAGCAGTAGGGCGACCGCAGCTGAGGTTCAAAGATGTGTGCAAGAGAGACATGAGGGCACTGGACATAAATCCAGTAACATGGGAGGATGAAGCTGCCGATCGCACCAAGTGGCGATGCTATCTACGGCGCCACCTCAGACTGGGCGAAAAGAAGCTCTCACGGCAAGCAGAAGAGAGGAGAAATAGTCGAAAGGAACACCTGGAAAATAAGCATCTGAGGTTTGTCACCTCAGGGGCGCTTTTCCATAGTCAATAATGTTTGAAGGAGCTATTATTGTTATTTTAACTAAGAATTGGTATTCATAGCTGGAGTTTGTTGAAGAGCAAAACATAATCCATTTAAAATTCAGCGATCAGATACAGACACGAACAAATGAAATCTCAATTGTAGCCCAAAACGTCATTCTGACACGATAGTGTCACAGCAACCGAAATACAATTTGAAAAAAAAAAAATTTAAAAAAAAAAAGAATGTAACAGTGAAATAACAATCATTAACAGTACCGTACATTTAAACAAATTACAGGATGACATTCCTTTAGACTGCTTTAAGTCATGCTTTTACATAACATGTTCTCACTTAGCTTGTCAAGTAGAAGTACAATTTCGTAGCGATGTTGGAGTTAGGCTTTCTAAATCTAGATGTGATTATTTTTGTTGGCTATACTGCTTCGAATGTCTTTCGTTGCAGTTCATCTCAGTGTAGCGTGTGGTTTAATTTTCTTCCAGCTTTGCTTCGCACACCTGGTAGAATCCAGCACAGGCTGAATCAAACGATCTTCTCAAACATTAATCAGTACTTCGTAAAAACCTAAAAACCACTAACGTCAATTATGCTGCAAGATTTTCGTTGCTTTCCTACTGGAACGTGTTTACAGACAATATTTAGCACTGCTCAGTTTTCTTATTTAACCACTGGGATTGCGGATGTGAAAAATAATTTGGCTTTCGCTGACACTACATTTCATGCACTCTGCGACGGTTACAGGGATTTTGTCCCTCTCCAATCGGAGTTCAGTTAAGACAAAGCTGATTTTGGAAATGAAATAATATGAGTCTCACTTTATTCCTACCGATAATCTAGCAGTTTTTTCCGGCTTGCTGGTAGCCATGTGCGGCACAGCTTAAGATCCGTTAAGTCTCTTATAGCGGTCATGTTTATTAAAATGCGAGGTTTCATAAGCTGAGAGTGTGACTGAGTGCTCTGTGGTCTGGGGGTTCCCTAATTCTGAACTCTGATCTTGTGGCATATGTAAGACACGCAGACAAATGTCTAGCTAGCGTGTACCAGCGTAAACGAAAGAGCGGGTTTCGAAGAGAGATAAAATTAAAATCTTGTCCAAGAAAAGAACACAGAAAAAACAGAACATATATTAATTGTCTATTCCACTCGA
Organism: Oreohelix idahoensis; assembly: GCA_024509875.1. Lineage (NCBI taxonomy): Eukaryota > Metazoa > Mollusca > Gastropoda > Stylommatophora > Oreohelicidae > Oreohelix > Oreohelix idahoensis. The sequence goes on from JAMPIV010013079.1 coordinate 108,081, forward strand.
TGTTAAAACAGTTGAATGGGAAAAAAAAAAAAAAAAAAAAAAAAAAACACACACACACACAAATAGTACACACACACTTTTTTGCCCATTCAACTGTTTTACCCCCGTCTTACGGCAGTTCTCCTCATATATTTATATATCGATGTTAAAAGCAAATAAATAAATAAATATGACCATAGAGGTTTGGATTATGCCAAGAAAATGGGAACCGAGGACGAAATTATGCCAGGTGAAAGTGGTTCGAGGAAGAAAATTAAAAATAAACGTACGAAAGAATTTCAGATAGCAAGAAAGAAAGCTTAAAACGCAAATAGACGAATACCACTTCACCACAGCCCAGTCATCAATACTACTTTTGATACCTTTCCTTGCCACATGTTCATGGGAGCATCAGGCGACCTATTACTCTTAAGGGTTTTACAGGCAGCGTGGTACAACAAGACCATACCAAAGGATTGGGAGATTGCCATCAAAACACCAATTTTCAAAAAGGGTGACAATCGACAGTGTGGAAACCATAGAGGCATATCCCTTCTCAGTGTCCCTGGTAAAATCTACTCTAGAATCCTAGAGCAGAGACTCCGACGCCTAGCTGAGCCACAATTGGATGAGGTCCAGTGCGGATTCCATGCAAACCGAAGTACTCAAGACCTAATCTTCACACTCAGACAGCTGAGTGAAAAGGCCCTTGAGTATAAGAGTGAGATGCATCTTTGTTTCATAGATCTGGAAAAGGCGTTTGACAGGGTCCCCTGGAGCAAACTTTGGGACTGTTTGGCAAGGAAGAATATTCCAGCACCTCTGATTCATGCTATACAGAGCTTCTACAAGTCTTGCAGAAATTATGTGAGGACAGCAAACCATAAGTCAGAAGAGTTCAGGACCACCACTGGTGTAAGACAAGGTGATATCCGATCACCTTACCTCTTCATACTCCTTATGGACGATGTCATCAAGGCATGTAAGGAGAGAACAAGAAAGTATTCAGTAGGGTACTGGAAGATGAGACAGGTCTATATTTCGGAGCTGGCATTTGCTGATGATGTTGCCCTGATTGCTAAATCAGAGGCACATCTCCAATCCAACCTGCAAGTCTGGAAGGAAGAGCTGGAGAAGAGAGGGATGGTCATAAGCAGCTCTAAAACAAAATCCATGGTGATATCACGAGAAGAAAGAAGACATCAGATTAAGCTGGGAGAACAGGTCCTGGAGCAGGTCGACCACTTTAAATACCTCGGAGCTATTATAGACCGAAAGGGAGGCATCAAAGAAGAGTTGGCCACTCGAAAAGCAGCAGCTGGGAGACTTTTTCAGCCCATAAATCGAGGATTCCTCAGCAAGAGAGAGGTTGGTAAGAAAACGAAGATGGCTGTATACCGCTCCACCTATGTCCCAGTCTTGACATATGGATGCGAGTCATGGGCAATGACTACAACCCATAAAAGCCAGATCCAAACCTCAGAAATGAGGTATCTGAGGAAGGTGGTTGAAGTAACAAGAAGAGACATGGTACGCAACCAGACGATACGTCAAGGCCTTAAATGCTACCCCCATGCAGACCCAAGTAGAACAGTCCCAATTAAGATGGTTTGGCCATGTCTGCAGAATGGGAGAAGATCGGATACCACGACAAGCATGGGAAACAAAGAGCCAAGGATCCAGACCCTGAGGACGAACCAGAGTCCGCTGGGAGGACAACATTAGACAATCTTTGAAGGACCGAGGACTAGAATGGAACCAGGCCAGGAGGAAGACAGCCTGGCGCTCTCTCTTCCAAACCTCTACACCTCACGGTAGAAGGGGAACGACTAAGTAAGTAAGTAAGTATATCTTTCCTTGCCACAACAATGCCAAACTGTCCAGTATCGTATCTTTGTGTCGCGTCAATCTCTCTTTCTTTCAGTATGTTCTGTTGTCACAATACATTCCTGCTTTTCTCTACTCAAAACATGTCCAACCAAAGTGAATTGCTTCCTTCAAACATGAGTAATAAGCTTCCTATGCGCACTGGTCTGATTCAGGACAAATGTTTTTTAAACACACAAAGAAGGGAAACCCATATTGTGGTGCTTAGCTGGCAGGTAGGATAGTGTGATTCGCTTCCATAGCTAGGCGGGGGTGCCGCACGGAAGGTCCTGGATTCGATTCTCCGGTAAGCCACTCACGTCTGTTGTTTTTCTGTTGTCTAGTTTTCTACTTCTTTATTATTCACGAGTGGCTGAAAACATACCTTTTGTGTGTGTGTAATATTTATTTACTGATTCAGGACACCCTTATAATTCTTTGTATTAGCTGTCCATGATATTCTTAACATTACATTCCCATCTTTCAATACTTAATCTCGTAGAAACATCTTCCAAGAAGGCCGGCTCCACGACAGAAGCAGGCTGAAAGTATGACCTTCACCATACCCATTGTGGGAAAAATCGTATGGTGTTGAGAGAAACCCAAAACAGACCACACACTTTTAAAAGAGGAGCAGGCGATGGATGTTCTTAATCATCACGCGTTGACTTGATTTTTGCTTGTGCACTTACACCCCAGTAGATAGTTCATGAGTGATCGATTCTTTGTTCTTCTATTTTCATCTATGCTTTTTTTTTTAAGCATCACATTTTCAGCAACCATTCCTTCCTTGTGTTGTTTTCAATGTTGCCCCCTTAATGAAATCCTATATGACATTAGGAATCGTTCACATACGACATCTAGCAGTGGGGTGTCTAAAATTTTGTGACAAAGTGTGGTGGGGGAGGGTTAAACAAATGTGACGTCACGCCAAAAACTTATGAATGAGGATCGCTCCTTTCATAAAGGATGTCTGAAGAAACTAGATTTTGTAGCGTCATTCATCGTAGTCTATTTTTATTCGCAACAGTAAACAACTCCCTCGTGGACGACTTTCGTTATTATTGTCATAGCGCACCTTAAAAAACCAAATTCAGACTAAATAAACTCTGCTGTTCATTAGAATTAGATTTAAATAAAAAAAACAGAAACACCATCCCGACGAAAATCAGATGAGATCAAAGAAGACACAGAAGTTTAGCACGTTGAAAGTATTTGAGCTGACGTGAACGTTAACATTATTTATTAATTTTTTTTTTTGGGTGAGGAAAATGCGAAAGTGTTTAGCTGCATAGGGCAAGGGAGAGGCCTTGACTCGTGTTGGAGGCGGCACATCATGAAAGGGAAAGATATTTGTAAAAGCTGGATTAATTAAACACTACTTCTTTTAAAATGGGGAGGGGTGTTAAGAGATTTGTGACATCACACAAAGGGGGGTCTGGGTTTTTGTGACGAACTATGACAAGGGGAAGGGGGTTTACAAATAACAAAAACTGCGTGCCGTCATATGTGGACGACCCCTTACTAGGAGTTCAGCTGCTAGCATCCAAATAACCATTAAGAAAGTGTAATAAACAAATCAAGTGAATCAACTACTGATAGGGCGGTTGTTGGTTGGGAGGACCCGGTAATACGGAGGAAAGTTAATAAATAGTAATTGGGAATGTGAAGGTCTGATGCTGTTCTTACAATACATATGACTTGTGACAAGTGAAAGTTAACTAAATATGTGTTAAAATCAGTTATATAACACCAGGCCTTTACACCCCTCCCCTTTAATATTATTCTTGTTTGGAGTTTCTGTTTGATTTTGTTCAGTCTTATCTCGTTTTTGTTTGTTAGGGTTTTTTTTAAACATACAAGCATAATTGGTAATTATGATTTGCCCTATTTACAATGATTTGACTTATGTGATTCCACTTTCTCATATAGGCAGTTGTTCATACTATTTGGAATTGAAAACAATATATATCCTAATTATAACCCATCAGAGGTTGAAAGGGATATTTTTCATCATTAATTTTAAATAAATACGGGGGAAAGGAGGAGGGAGGTCTAATGTCGGCAGCATACATTTTTTGGGATACAAGCCAATGAAATGGAAGTATGCAGTACTATAGTGTTGTGAAGGATGGGTTAATGTTCTATTTACTGGTGGGTGCAGTTCTGCATACGCACCACAGAAGTGAGCAACTTGGTTTATGCACCAGATGAGTGAGTGTGCGGCTTAATTTATGCACCAAGGAAGGTGTTCCTGTGTGTGAAGGAGACCTGATGTTTATTCAAATGGCTATATACAGTCTTTGTTTATTTGCCTGGTCTGTTCTTGGTGGTGTCATTAAATTTTGGTACTGTTGTAACCCATTTTTAAGCTTGATGATTCAGGTATGTGTTTGTACGGATTACCTGTTCACTTGCTGTTATTATGAACTAGGGCATGCGCTGTTGTGACGAAATGGACGACCTCTTCACGATCTCGGTTTCACTCTGACAGGATCAGAGTCATATTTTGTACTGATTTTTATTTGTGTACTTTTAAAAGTACCAATTTCTTCTCATTATCGGCTAAGGAGCAAGTAGTTTATATGTTCAAACATTTGTGACACTCCTTGCAGATAATGTTTATCCCAGCCTGCGAGAAGCAACTAGATAAGATGAGCGCCGGCGTGTTTAGATTAAACCGCTGATAAGCGACTCATTTGTTAACAAGCTGGCGAACACGGAGTTTTTGCGTACTCATACGACAGATAACGAGATTACTGTCTGTGCGACACATGTGGGCAGACAAGTGTGACATAAGCGCTTCCGGGTCATCCTTGATACACCACCATCACTTTTTTTAAATAAAGTAATAAGTATTACAGCCTACATGTTGTCATGTGTGTCTACCGATCTGCATGTGAGAGTGTATGCAAGGCATCAGATGTCCATATATGGTAATACGTGACCTTTGCAGGCACGCACCTTATTTCACGTGGGACTATTTTGAAAATATCACACCCTATTTGCATGGTTTGAAATGATTGGATCTTTCTGATTAGATTCATAACAACAATGCGTGGGAAGATAGGAATATAGTCTGACCATTTCGCAGTTTTATTTCACTGTGAATTTCACGCTCGCCAAGACAACATCATGTTACTGACATGAATATGTTACTTGCCACCACGGCTAAATTTGTACATAGAGTTTGTGCAGAAAATCTGATCTGGCTCAAAGGCCCAGTATAAAACAGTTAGTCTTTAATAAAACCCGTTAGTGAGAGTTGTACTTGTAAACCCCCGTGGTTAAAAGATAAAACTGTTTATGTTTCTCACAGGTATGTCTCTGTACTAAACGCCGGCAAAATTTGGGTTAACCCCAGTTTTCACTGCATAGGGAAGAAAAACCACAAATAAAATACTTATACATGCTACGTACTCGGATTATAACTTACATTTTTAAACTGCAAGCGTACCGCTTGACTTATCATTTAAACTTTCCTGTGAAATACGTTATATACATAAAATCAATCATCATGAATTAGGAATACCTACGTGTTCCGTCACCACTCATGAAGCATCTAGCATTAATAAAGTTAGTTTAGAAAGTTTATTCTCGTCTGATTATTTTAGCAGTAAAATTAAATTCCTTAATAGCCGACTGAGTTTAAGCTAGAAATATAATTTCTGTTTTCCACTGTAACTCGTCACTATAAAATAATACAGACTATATAAATTAAGCGCTCTGCACCAAATCTAACTATTGAAATAAAATAAGCGATTTAACACTTTAACACTCACAAAATATTAGATAAATAATATAAGATTTACCTCAACACAGAACTACTAAGAACTTAAACCACTACGATCATACTAAATGACATCTCTATTAACAGAGATTCTAGAAATCGAACGAAGGCTTGTTCTAGTCTTGACTGTGAAGTTACTGAGTGAAAATGAAAAACTCCCTCCAGTATATATGAAACACCAGACAAAGAGGTACGCTATTTCCATAAACTACGCAATAGCCTCCCCTTTTCTTAACACCTTACGTTAACTTAGACGCATGGCAATAACATGCCAAACCCGTCTCCAGTGCAGAAGCAGTTTTTCCCACCTCCCCGAGAAACTCATCCTGAGAACCATAACTGACACTTTGCTTTCTCGAACCTTACACCAACTCTGGCCGTGGAGCGTGAGTGTCATATCACCTGACACTGAGAATCTACCTTGAAAACTACATGTCAGATGCAAACAACCAGACAAATGTCTCCTCATCATGTCTGACGGAGTGAATTCTCTCACTTCAGGCCCAGAAACTTAGCCGAAGAAACACTGTCCCAGGGGAAACTGTAGACAGCTGTGTGCTCCCCTGTCTGACGGAATGCATTCTAACACTCTGCGTCTCGTGTAGGGGATGATACGTTACGTCATTACTGCGTTCTCAGTTTTGAGAAAAGAAACAGGTAAACGTTAGAATGGGAAAATAGTAATGTATATAGTCGCAAACGAACGAATGCGAAAAAACACAAAAAGGATAAAAGAGTGATAATAAATAGAGGATACGGGTGAAAGAAAAAGAAGAAGATATAGGCAATTTCAATGATCATAAAACCTCTGTGACACTCATTATTGGTGGCTGTCGTGAATTATTCTAATCCCCAATAAAATTTAATAAAAGGAAAGAAGAATGGTAAAGAACAGTGCTGTCACAATGACTGTACTCGAAATCCCCCTTGTTTTCTACTTCGTCGGCAAATTGTAACGCTTTCACGTTGATAGTAAAAGCCTACTGTATTATTACCCGCTTTCTTCAATGAAACGTGTACTGTATCACGCAGGCTGATCAATGACCTAGATTTAATATTTCATTCATTCCATACACGGCGTAACTAAAGACAGATGGACTAAAGGATAGAGAGAAGGGAGAGGCAGAAAGCCGAACACGTGCAACACTAAACACGCGTCGCGCGATACACAATTGCTGCCATCACGCGTGTAAGGCCACATGCACTAACTTTATTTCAAATCGACAGTGATAAAATTCACTACCCTTCCCAGAGTTAGGTTTTAAAATCCTGAAAAACGCTTATTAGGAATTATGACATTATACCGGTTTACGTTTGAAAACATTACTGTACCCAGGAGGTAGAAGAAATTGCATATTTTGAACGCAGCATATTAGCTCTATTAAATATATATATTTGGGTTCCTTAGGGTTTGCTGACAAAGAATATGTAAAACGTTACGCAAATAGTCTAGGAATTACCAAGTTATGGCCAAAATAAAATAGTGGGGGTGCCTGACAGCATGAAATCATTTCTGCTCATAAAATTTTTTTATAACGTGTTTAAAAAAACATTACGTACGGAAATAGCCTACCATGTTAACTCCTATGTGATTGGAGCGCAACAAATGAAAGACTAAACACGATTGGTCGAACTATAAATACTATCTTGTGTTGTCAGGGGAAACGTGAGAAAGGGGTACTTTTTTGAAAAGATGTGTAGACATGGTTTCATTGGTTAGAGCTGCGAATATACACCATTCAGAGCGTCTGTTCATTGCCACATCTTGTAATAAACCTACTAAGAAGCAGTGCGTTGAGCACCAGTGTATATTTTTTTATAAAATAAAGCCTGGAACATCGGCAGATCGGAGTTGTGCTATATTCATTGCCATTCAACGTCACTGTGTAATATTTCCATGAATTGTGGTAAGCTTGTAATATTCAATATCTTTTAATGAAAATTGAATGTAAATTGATAATTTATGTCTGTATATATGTGTGGTTCAGTAGCGAACATGATGTAAAGCCTATAGGCTCCAGCCTGAACAGAAGGTGTCGGAGGAAAGTAAAACTGCATGGAATGGCCAAACAGTACACTGACACCTAGATTATTAACTAGAAAGAAATAATGCTGGAATTGCAGAGGCGTAGTAACCATTAGGGAGGGAAATACTGGTATAAAGTGTTTCAGATGAAGCTGACAGTTGGCCTAACGCTCTGAACTCAATGTTTGTGATGTATTGTGCTCAGTGTAAAAATAGAGTATAAATTAGTTCTGACGTAGAAGGTACAACCTTCTTGTTTCAGGGACCGTGGTCTTAAAGTTATTGAGCAGCACCTGGTCAGAGCTTTGCTGAAGCCAGAAGTGGACAGCATACTCCTTGGTCAATATAGCAACCAGTGGGGTGGCTCCAGAACTCATTACAGTTATCGAGCAGAGGAGTCTTTTACTGCAGTCATCACGCAAGATAAGAGAGTGTGGCCATGGAGCTCAACATTATGTACCCCCATCTTAAAATAACATTGTAACATAAAATTAAGAGGGGAAGTAAATTGTTTTAATACCAGGAACTGAGAACATCTCCAATACTAGTTCTAATAGAAACAAACTATTGAAGTCATGATGACAAATACCAACAGAGCTTGAACAAAACAAAACCAGTATTACCTCATATTACCACTACACAACTGACACACATAGGATACCATTGATAATATATGTCACTACATGAATCATATTAATAAATTCTGTACATATACCTTGTAATTAAAATTGATTGTGATTCCTGGTTCCCCTTGTATTTGAATCAGGACACATATACATTCATGACAGCAATGAATACATATTGTTATTTGAAAAGTTATCAGTGACTCCTTTAAGATATCCTCTTAGAGTGTTTTATGTATGTGAGTGTCACAGTGTTGTCAAGTGTGGTGGAATAAATTAAATTGTTTATCTGTCTGTTGTTGTTATGACTTACACTTCATCATACACATACCCTAGACATATAACGTAGTCATCACACTACTCCAGAATAATTCTGACTGAGATATATATATGTGGCAGCAAGTAAGGTTATCTATAATACACTACTCTTATTAGATATAGATACCTTCACAGCTGATCTCAGTCAGTACACTAAGTCCCCTATAAATATTTATAACATCCCATTTTACCACATATATTGGGGTCTCGCCCTCGGGATTTTGAATCTTTCCCTATTACAAATATTGGGGGTAACTCACTTCAGGGAATAATAAGAATTAAAGGGTATCCTTGGGTGAAAATAAATAAGGTTGAGCTCACAGTGCCTGTGTTGTCCTAAGTTAATTAGTCATAGATACAATTGTTTAGTTGATTATTTTAGACATTTATCTGTTAGACAATGGCCGACCTGGCAAAATTTCGATCTGCTGCTGTACAGACTGCGAAAGAGTTAGGAATGGACGGGCAAATTATGATTTCTTATGTCACTGCTGAATGTGACAAATATATTGAACGGGAAGAAAGAAGATTAGAAAAAGAGGCCGAAAGAAAATGAGAGGCTGAGACTAAGAGGTTGCAGATTGAGGCTGAGGCTAAGAGGTTGCAGATTGAGGCTGAGGCTAAGAGGTTGCAGATTGAGGCTGACAAAGAGACTAAAGCATTGGAAGCCGAGGAAAGAAGACAGGCTGCAGAAAGGGAAGAGAAGAAATTAGCTGCAGAAAGAGAAGAAAAGAAATTAGCTGCAGAAAGAGAAGAAAAGAGATTAGCTGCAGAGAGGGAAGCAGAAAAGGAGGAGAAGAGATTACAAAGGGAACATGAGTTACGACTAAGGGAGTTTGAGTTTCAAGGCCATGCTCCTGAAAATGGTGCCAGTCCCTTTGCCTCTGATGCCACTGCTAGCCAAGGAGCCTCAACCTCAGCTATGAATTTTCATTTAGATCATTTTGTTGAGAAAGACGATGATATAGAGAGCTATCTAAATAGGTATGAACTATTAGCTACCACATATGGGTTAGAGAGAGAAAGGTGGAGCTTAAAGTTATCTCAGGGACTTCGTGGGGCAGCTTATGAAGTTTTTGCAAAAATGAGCAGAAGTGATCAGGAAAATTATGACATGCTAAAGCAGGCTCTTTTGTTAAGATATGAAAAGAATGCAGAATTTTATAGGAAAAAATTTAGGAATGCTAAACTACTGTCAGGTGAAACCTATCACCAGTTCTCTGCACGAATAGAGACATACTTGGAGAAATGGACTTCTCTGGGGAAAACCCAAGATCTTAAGGAAATGGTCCTTATAGAGCAATTAAGAGAGTCCATGGCTCCAGACCTGAGAAAGTTTCTCATGGAACAAGGTGCAGAGAGGCTGGGTGAGTTGCTAAATGTTGCTGAAAGGTATCAAGCAGCTCAAGCAGAGGTAACAGGTAAGAAAAAGAAACAAGTGGATAACTTTAGGGCACCACAGAACTTTAATAAATTTGATCCTAGGGATCAAAACAAAGGTAAGCACCAGTTTGATAGGCCACGGTATGAAAATAAAAATAAAACCCCACAATTCGATGAAAGGAAATATGATGAAAGAAAATCTTTCAACCAAGGAAAAAGGTGGTGTAAAAATTGTCAGATGAACAATCATGACACTGACCATTGCAGAAGGAAACCTGTGTATATGGCCACCCTTCAGGTCAGGTCGACCTCAAGAAAGGAGGAGGATATTATGTTAGATACCACTCCAGAAGAGATGAGGAAGGCACAGGCTGGGGATAAAACACTCAAGCCTTGTTTCAGGAAATTGTCAACTTGTCATACAACTCCAGGCAAGGGAGATTTTTACATGAAAAACAAGTTGATGTATAGGAAGACTGGAGCTAGATCCAAAGGTCAGGGACAGCTGGTACTTCCAAAAAGATATAGGGCAGACTTAATAAGGAGCCTACATGTGAAACCAGATGGGGACCATGAGAAAATAGGTACCATCATTCAAAAGGTGGCTCACAATTATTATTGGCCCAAAGCAAGATGGGACATTGAGAATTTTGTAGAAAGGTGTAGCATAGCACATGAGGGAACACCCACAAGTGGGAACATTGATCAGGACCTGGACACGCCACGGGGCAAAATTAGGCCTGATAATAAAAAGAAAAATAGATTTGATAAGTGGACCAAATGGAATGGGAAGCCCCTTTTCACGGACAAGCTTCACTTAACTGTTTTACAATGGCCACTATGCGGAGAGTGCAAAAAGATGTCTTACCCCAGGATAAGCCGAAAATCCCTCAATCGGACTTAAACAAACTGGAGGAAGAGGATGTAGAGAGGAAATCTCTCATCAAGAATTTTAAGTGGGGGAAAGCCCCAAAAGAAAAATTGGTAGCGGTCGTTTTATGCATGATAATTCTGGGAAGAAAAATCATCACTATAGAGCTTCGAGTGGAAGAGACCATACCGGTGCATGGACAAATAGGTCCACAAAATTAAAGGTCCATATGTAGCTTTGTTAAGAACGTGGACTGATGAAAAGGCAGAGGAAAACATTACATCTTCATACCAATATGTGAATGAGCTGACCACTCGTTTAAAAACTGGCTGGAAACTTGCCAATGAAAATTTGAAACAAGCCAGGAAGAAACATGCTGCCTATTATAACAGGAAGGCGAAAGACAGAGATTTGGCTGTGGGAGAGAAGGTACTGCTTCTTCTCCCCGGGAGTCAGAATAAGTTACAGATTGGATGGCAAGGTCCATATACAGTTCTAGAGAAGGTGTCTAGAACAAATTATAAGATAGATAAGAAGGGGAAAGAAAAAATCTATCATGTGAATCTCCTGAAGAAATATTTGGAAAGAGAACATCAGGAAGAGACACACTTGTTGACCTTGTCCATCGCCATGGAGATGAAAAAGGAACCACTTTCATCATTTGAATATCCATTACACCCCTGTGAGACAGCAGCACAGGTGAAAATCAGTACACATTTAACGAAAACTCAGAAAGAGAGAGTGCAACAGGTTCTAAATAATCCTGCAGAGGTGTTAACAGACCGACCAGGGCATACAAACCTATTGGAATATGATATGAAACTGATAGACCCCACACCTGTCTGTATGAAACCATATTCGATTCCGTTTGCTAAGGAAAAGCTTTGAAGGAAGAGATAGACTATCTATTGAAGGAAGGAATTATTTCACACAGTGAATCCTCATATAGTTCCGGTGTTGTACTCTTAAGGAAGCCCTCTGGAGAACATAGACTCTGTATAGATTACAGGAGACTGAATGCTATTACAGAAGGACAGGTGGATCCATTGCCGGATACAAATCAGCTGTTTGCCAGACTAAATAAAGCTAAATATTTCTCAAAAGTGGATCTGAGTAAAAGGATACTATCAGATTCCAGTAAAGCCTGAGGTTAGACCATACCTAGCTTTTAGTACCTCAGAAGGACACTATGAGTTTAATAGATTGCCATTTGGATTGAAGAATGCGCCTAGTGTCTTCTCTAGAATGATGAGAAAGTTATTGGACCCTCTGAATAATCCATGTATAACAAATTTCATGGATGATATCCTTATAGCAACAGAAACATTTGAGGAACACATTGACTCTCTGAAGATGCTGTTTGATCGACTTAGGGAAGCAAATTTAACAGCCCGACCAACCAAATGTTGCGTTGGATGTAAAGAATTGGAATTTTTGGGACACACAGTTTATCAGGGAAACATGACCCCTGACCCAAAGAATTTAGAGAAACTAAAGAAAGCCCCGAGACCACAAACCAAGAAGGACGTGAGATCCTTTGTCTCATTATGTGGTTTCTACCAGAAGTATATCAAAAACTTTAATTCCATATGTGCACCGTTAACTGATTTGACACGTAAAGGACATCCAGATCGCATTACATGGACACCACAATGTGAAATGACTTACCAAGAATTGAAGGAAAAGCTCACAAGTAAACCCATTTTGAAATTACCTGACTTAAGTCAAGAATTCATAGTAAGGACGGATGCCAGTAATATTGGGCTAGGTGCAACTCTACTACAGAAATCAGATGCATTGGATGGGGAATTAAGCCCAGTGGCATATGCTAGCAGAAAATTGAATAAAGCTGAAATCAATTACTCAACTAGCGAAAAAGAATGTCTTGCAGTAATATGGGCAATAAAGAAATTCAATATTTATCTGTATGGGAAGGCATTTAAGTTGCAAACGGATCACAAACCTTTATCGTTTCTAGCACAGGCTAGGCATGAGAACTCTAGGTTACTCCGATGGTCCTTACTTTTGGCTCCCTATAATTTTAGCATTGAGTATATATCTGGAAAAACAAATTTGGGAGCGGATTTTTTAAGCCGCCATCCGTGTGATGAGAATCACCGTAAACCCCAGAAATAATAATAAATTTCTCTATGTGTATATAGAATAAAGGACTGACATATAATGTCTGTTTTAAGAGGGGAGATGTCGTGAATTATTCTAATCCCCATATATAAATTAAAACGTAAATGCAAAGCCTAACAAATAAATTTAATAAAAAAAAAGAAGAATGGTAAAGAACAGTGCTGTCACAATGACTGTACTCGAAATCCCCCTTGTTTTCTACTTCGTCGGCAAATTGTAACGCTTTCACGTTGATAGTAAAAGCCTACTGTATTATTACCCGCTTTCTTCAATGAAACGTGTACTGTATCACGCAGGCTGATCAATGACCTAGATTTAATATTTCATTCATTCCATACACGGCGTAACTAAAGACAGATGGACTAAAGGATAGAGAGAAGGGAGAGGCAGAAAGCCGAACACGTGCAACACTAAACACGCGTCGCGCGATACACAATTGCTGCCATCACGCGTGTAAGGCCACATGCACTAACTTTATTTCAAATCGACAGTGATAAAATTCACTACCCTTCCCAGAGTTAGGTTTTAAAATCCTGAAAAACGCTTATTAGGAATTATGACATTATACCGGTTTACGTTTGAAAACATTACAGTACCCAGACAGCACATCTTCGAAACAGGAGGTAGAAGAAATTGCATATTTTGAACGCAGCATATTAGCTCTATTAAATATATATATTTGGGTTCCTTAGGGTTTGCTGACAAAGAATATGTAAAACGTTACGCAAATAGTCTAGGAATTACCAAGTTATGGCCAAAATAAAATAGTGGGGGTGCCTGACAGCATGAAATCATTTCTGCTCATAAAATTTTTTTATAACGTGTTTAAAAAAAACATTACGTACGGAAATAGCCTACCATGTTAACTCCTATGTGATTGGAGCGCAACAAATGAAAGACTAAACACGATTGGTCGGACTATAAATACTATCTTGTGTTGTCAGGGGAAACGTGAGAAAGGGGTACTTTTTTGAAAAGATGTGTAGACATGGTTTCATTGGTTAGAGCTGCGAATATACACCATTCAGAGCGTCTGTTCATTGCCACATCTTGTAATAAACCTACTAAGAAGCAGTGCGTTGAGCACCAGTGTATATTTTTTATAAAATAAAGCCTGGAACATCGGCAGATCGGAGTTGTGCTATATTCATTGCCAGTCAACGAAACTGTTTATTATTATTTCCATGAATTGTGGTAAGCTTGAAATATTCAATATCTTTTAATGAAAATTGAATGTAAATTGATAATTTATGTCTGTATATATGTGTGGTTCAGTAGCGAACATGATGTAAAGCCTATAGGCTCCAGCCTGAACAGAAGGTGTCGGAGGAAAGTAAAACTGCATGGAATGGCCAAACAGTACACTGACACCTAGATTATTAACTAGAAAGAAATAATGCTGGAATTGCAGAGGCGTAGTAACCATTAGGGAGGGAAATACTGGTATAAAGTGTTTCAGATGAAGCTGACAGTTGGCCTAACGCTCTGAACTCAATGTTTGTGATGTATTGTGCTCAGTGTAAAAATAGAGTATAAATTAGTTCTGACGTAGAAGGTACAACCTTCTTGTTTCAGGGACCGTGGTCTTAAAGTTATTGAGCAGCACCTGGTCAGAGCTTTGCTGAAGCCAGAAGTGGACAGCATACTCCTTGGTCAATATAGCAACCAGTGGGGTGGCTCCAGAACTCATTACAGTTATCGAGCAGAGGAGTCTTTTACTGCAGTCATCACGCAAGATAAGAGAGTGTGGCCATGGAGCTCAACATTATGTACCCCCATCTTAAAATAACATTGTAACATAAAATTAAGAGGGGAAGTAAATTGTTTTAATACCAGGAACTGAGAACATCTCCAATACTAGTTCTAATAGAAACAAACTATTGAAGTCATGATGACAAATACCAACAGAGCTTGAACAAAACAAAACCAGTATTACCTCATATTACCACTACACAACTGACACACATAGGATACCATTGATAATATATGTCACTACATGAATCATATTAATAAATTCTGTACATATACCTTGTAATTAAAATTGATTGTGATTCCTGGTTCCCCTTGTATTTGAATCAGGACACATATACATTCATGACAGCAATGAATACATATTGTTATTTGAAAAGTTATCAGTGACTCCTTTAAGATATCCTCTTAGAGTGTTTTATGTATGTGAGTGTCACAGTGTTGTCAAGTGTGGTGGAATAAATTAAATTGTTTATCTGTCTGTTGTTGTTATGACTTACACTTCATCATACACATACCCTAGACATATAACGTAGTCATCACACTACTCCAGAATAATTCTGACTGAGATATATATATATATGTGGCAGCAAGTAAGGTTATCTATAATACACTACTCTTATTAGATATAGATACCTTCACAGCTGATCTCAGTCAGTACACTAAGTCCCCTATAAATATTTATAACATCCCATTTTACCACAGTGGCCAGGAGTAAATACTGATATTATCAGGTATGTCAAATCCTGTGCCCAGTGCCAACGTGTACCACCCAAGCAACGGACACCCCCAGTCTCTTTGGGTGAAATGCCAATAGTGGGAACACCATTCGAACGGGTTGTGATCGACATTTTAGGACCCTTAGAAAGGACTAAAAGAAGGAACAGGTTTATCCTGACCTTAGTCGATACATGCACTTTATGGGCAGAAGCTATCCCGCTAACATGCGCAGATGCCAAGCATGTCGCAGAAGCCCTCGTGCAGATTTTCACTCGGTTGGGATTCCCTCAACAAGTGTTGACGGATAACGGATATCCATACCGAAACCTGTTGATGGATGAGATCGTTAAGATCTTGAGGACCCAACACATCTACACAAAGCCTTATACTCCGGCCGGAAATGGGCTCGTGGAACGTGTTAATGGAAACCTCAACATGATGTTAAGTAAACTGGCACAAGTTAAACCTGAAGATTGGGATCTTTGTTTTCCTGCAGCTTTATTTGGCTACATAGAATCTCCCCATACTTCCACAGGATTTCCGCCAGCTACGCTTTTATTCGGCAGACCCATTAAGGGCCCGCTTGAAGCCTAACTTTGGTCACTGACAGACCAGAAGGCTGATGAGACAGTTGTCTCGGCAAGTAAATATGTGTCGGATTTAAAGGAAAGGTTGAAACTAGGATGGAACCTAGCAACGACCAACTTTAAGCGAGCACGCACAAAGCACGCTAACCGATACAGGAACGTCGCGAAAGAGAGAGAACTGGAAGCAGGAGAGAAAGTTTTGGTGTTACTCCCTACCGGAAACAACCAACTGAGGATCGGATGGCAAGGGCCGTTTACCGTCCTGAAAAAGATTTCTAAGGCTAACTACCAGATCTCTATTCAAGGAAAGGAAAAGGTTTTCCATTTAAATCTGTTAAAGACATTCGTGGAAAGACCAGTGCCCACCTCCGACCATCTCCTGACGATCGCCAAAACTGACGAAGATGACGATAGTGGCAGGGATATTCCACTGCAATCACACGAAATCTTTCAAAAATGTCAGAAGCGGCGACGCTCTTTCAAGCGCGCATGGGAGACATTCCAGAGAAAGGAAACTTTTGGGAGGAAACTTGAGTAGGAATTGGAGAGAGATGGAGGGGGGAGATGAGAGGGAAGAAGACAGACACCCTGAAGCTACGGATATAGGAAATTTAATTCCATAACGTAGACATGGAGTGATTCCATATCTTAAAGGGGGGAAGTTATGTCACAGAGGTTTTATGATCATTAAATTGCCTATATCCTCTTCTTTTTCTTTCACCCGTATCCTCTATTTTTATTATCACTCTTTACCTTTTTCCTGTATTTTTCGCATCCATTCGTTTGCGAAAAATATTTTCTTTCCCATTCTCAATTTTGCCGGTTTCGTTTTCTCATTTAGAAACGCTGTAGATGACATAACGTGTCAGTCTCTACAGAGACAGGAGAGCGTTAAAATGCATTCTATGGCATTAGATCACAGTGGACGAAACTGTGACTTTCGCTTATCTCAGACATACGAGCAGACTATGTCTGCACTTTCAGCTGACAGGCGCATTTTCTTCGGCTGAGCGCTCAGGAAAGGCGCGATAACTGACATCTCTATGGCGCAGTACGTAGAACAGGTGTCTGGGAATTCCACCTGACACGACACTCATTGTGGGCAATGGTCAGCACGAGGTGCGAAAACTGCCTGGGCATTGGAGACAAGCCGTCTGAGAGTCGCAACTGACACGCGCCCTCTCGGTCAGTAGGAGGCAGTTACGGCATGCGTTTAAGTGTTAAACGTAAGTGTTAAAGACGGAAAGGGGAGAGTACTTCGTTTTGCGAAATTAAACGTTTACCTCTTTGTCTGGTAATAGATATAACCAGAATGTTAAACTAGATTTTCATTCTGACTCCTAAAATGTCGCAGTAGACAGATCGCTTTGCTAGATCAAAATATCTGTGTTTTGGCGAAGTCTGAGTTTCTTGGCCATTTTGCCGAGCTCTAGACTACCATTAGATTGCAGTATTCTAGTTCATGGTTTAGTCTGTAGTTCGGTATGGAGGTAAATATATTATATTAAATATCTAGTATTTCGTGAAGTGTTTAAAGTGTTAAATCGCTTATTTTATTTCACTAGTTAGATTTGGTGCAGAGCGCTTAATTTATATAGTCTGTATTATTTTATAGTGACGAGTTACAGTGGAAAACAGAAATTATATTTCTAGCTTAAACTCAGTCGGCTATTAAGGAATTTAATTTTACTGCTAAAATAATCAGACGAGAATAAACTTTCTAAACTAACTTTATTAATGCTAGATGCTTCATGAGTGGTGACGGAGCACGTAGGTATTCCTAATTCATGATGATTGATTTTATGTATATAACTTATTTCACAGGAAGGTTTAAATGATAAGTCAAGCGGTACGCTTGCAGTTTAAAAAAAAAATTTAAGTTATAGTGAGTACCTAATATGTAAAATATTTCATATGTGTTTTTCTTTATTCAGTGAATACTGGGTAACCCAAATTTTGCCGGCGTTTAGTACAGAGACATACCTGTGAGAAACATAAACATTTTTATCTTTTAACCACGTGGGTTTACAAGTTAACACCTGTCTGACAGTGCGTGTGTCTTCATAAATAGACAGAGTACAACTCTCACTAACGGGTTTTATTAAAGACTAAATGTTTTATACTGGGCCTTTGAGCCAGATCAGATTATCTGCACAAACTCTATGTACAAAGTTAGCCGTTATGGCAAGAAACATATTAACGTCAGTAACATTCCGACGGAGTTTCGACTAGTGGTGTGGTGACCAAATATAGTCTTTTTCCTGAAAGTAGACCCTGATCTGACATTCCTCAATTCTAGAAACCTAAGCTATTGACACTGTGCTCGTTGTTAATGTTTCGTGCCTAGACAATTTTAATGTGACCTAAACAGACATCCGAAAAATAAGAACACCCAAGAAGTCGTTCCCGGAAGCAGAGAATTCATCCCGTTTTTTTGGAACTGGGGATTTCTTGGTCAAAAGACTGCCCTTGACGAGTCTGTAGGTGAAGGTCCTAAAAATTGTATTACCAGAAGTGGCTATCTAAGCTGTGAGTATGAACATGTGCACGTGTGCTCGGCTGAATGAATAAAGTGAATGCAGGACGGAGTGATTTTTTTATTGTTGTAATTGGGCACCCATTTTGCTATCTTAACTTCCTGTATTCAAGTATTGCTAATCATATTTCCCTTAAAATAGAACAGAGATATCAAGTCTGTCCATACCTTAAGAAGGGGTAATATTAGACCTAATCCTATGTATCCTTGTTTCCTTGGGGGCTATCACTTTCTTCCAACAGGACTGTGGGCATACCTAGAGGGATAAGATCTAACGGTGGGTCTATCATTTCTTGTAGCAATTCCTTGTTTTTTTTATGACTATGTGTATATGCTTTGATGTACTTTCTATGTGTTGTGAAGAAATTTTAGTTCCTTCAGGGATCCAAAGCATAGCTGTTCTTGTGATGACATCGGGGTCTCTTCTGAGGACATGACCAACCCAGCCCCAGCGTCTGCCAGCTATGATGGTGTGCATGTCCTCTTGCTTGCTACGAGTAAGCAGATCTTGGTTAGTGATGGTATTCGGCCAAAAGATTCGGTGAATTTTTCTTAGGCATGTTGTGTGAAAAGAGGACAATTTCGACATTTCCTTCTCTGTAACTCTCCAGCATTCCGCACCACAGAGAAGCACAGAGAAGCACACAGCTCTGATATAATCTTAATTTTGTGCTTGTGCTGTATTGAGAGGACTTCCAGATGTTGTTTAGGCTAAAAAAGGCTGTTCTTGCTTTGTTCATCCTGTTGTTGATGTCTTTGCTTGCCCCGCCGTCTGGTGTTACTATGCATCCTAGGTATGTGAAGGTGTCTGTCTGTACCAGTTGCTGATTCCTTACTGATATGGGCTCAGAGTTGCCGACATTCAGCGTCATGACCTCTGACTTCTTTAAATTGATGTTCAAGCCCACCTGCTGGCTATACTTATTAAGTCTATCCGTTTTTTCCTGGATGTGTTGATGTAAATGTGTTAGTAGTGCAATGTTGAGGATTGTTGCATGGGTTGCGAGCATTTTGGTTTGAACTTGATTCATATGGTCGCACCACGCAACACCTCATTAGACCGAAATGAAATAGTTCGCGAATGGCGATGCATGACGCGTTAGACTTGGTTACGGGAGTCTTGTGTGTGGCCTTCGAGCCCTATGGCAGCGTTTCAACTGTGTGGCATGGCCACTTATTCAAAGTGTTTCAATTGTGTGGCATGGCCACTTATTCAAGTGTAGAACCGTCTGGGTTCAGGCTTTTAAGTCGATATAAGAATACATGTATAAAGATAACAGTGATTTAGGTTTGTGTGGTTAAACCACTAAATGATATAAGTGTAGGCTTGAAATAGCCATGAACATAACCGTCAAGATATTGCTTTCAAAAGCTTACGAAATAATAATATGAAAGGACCAGTGAGTCCCAGGATTTATGTTAGACGGTAGTAATCAAAAGGTGATATTTATGAAACACGAGAATGTGTATGGCTGGTAAAGCCTGGCGAATAATGCCAAATAGAATACAGACAGAGTTGTAAGATATATATATTCTGAAGCACATTAAAAACGCACTCTATTATATATACTGATGCCGAGAAGCTGGAAAAAAAAGTGTGGGAATGGATTTTCCCCGTGTTTGTCATGAGGTAGAGAGCGAATGGCTGCTGGAATGGAAAGTGCATGATTCAACCCACGGGTTTGTGTATAGACTACATGAAAACTATGAAAGTTACACGTGCAACACGATTCCCAACAGCTATGACACTGAACTGATACAAGCGAGGTATAATTACTATTACTGTTAATAATGAAGATCACTGTTACTAATGCGTCTTGTTACTAATGAGGATTAGTGCTACTACATACCACTGCTACACACGAGATACTGTTATTGATACAACCTGTTTGTTGATATATATTTCGCCACACAGGCTATTTATGGTCATGCGTTACTACCGTCACGCCTACTGTTCTCCTACCGTGTTAAATGTTGCAGTGAGTGTGCGTGGGTACAATCACACACCACAGGTACGCACGTACGAGTCGTAGAACTACAGGTGACATTTTACAATGGTTTATTGTCACAATACGTTAATATGAAATACACAGTCATAGTCAAATTACAGTTTACAGCAATACAATAATAAAGTACTCCACTTCTCAAAATCCTCAAGATACTACTATATCAATGGCCTCCGTAAAAATACTCCTCACATTAGCGCTGTATTATAATCATGGATGCTTTTAGCCATCTCACATTAGCGCTGTATTATAATCATGGATCCTTTTAGCCAACGGACATCATCGCCGTGCTAACATAAATATGGCCTCCTCAAAAATACTCCTCACATAAGCGCTATCATATAATAATGGATCCTTTTAGCCAACGGACATCATCGCCGTGCTAACATAAATATAGCCTCCTCAAAAATACTCCTCACATAAGCGCTATCATATAATAATGGATCCTTTAGCAACCGGACATCATCGCCGTGCTAATAATAATAAATGGCATCCTCAAGATACTCCTCACATAAGCGCTATCATATAATAATGGATCCTTTAGCAACCGGACATCATCGCCGTGCTAATAATAATAAATGGCATCCTAAAGATACTCCTCAACTCAGCGCTATCCACATGTCCTCACATTAGCGCTATAATATTCTAATAATGGATCCTCTAGCAAACGGGCATCATCGCCGTGCTACCAATATAAATGGCCTCCTCAAAATACTTATGGATCCTTTTAGCAAACGGATATCCTCGCCGTGCTAATAATATAAATGGCCTCCTCAAAATACTCTTCACATCAGCGCTGTATTAATATGATAATGAATCCTACCAGCAATTTCTCGCAAGACTGCACACCTGGCAGTCTGCAATAATCTCGCTTTTACTTATCTTAGCGCGATCATATAACAATATACACACAATACTGCTCACCCGGCAGTTTGCAATAATCTCACCTATAAACCTATCTTCACATATCAAAATTATCCTCTTCCAGGAAATAATGGCCTACACAAATCATGGCCTCTTATCTTCAGCACTGTACAGGCATACATCGAAAAAACACACACGACATGACCACTTCGGTTGATGCCCACACACTCTCTGCCCACGGGAATACACATCTCCCGCCTAAAACTATCACAAGACCCCGCTTGTTCATAAACCCCGCTCAGTCTACATACTTGCACGGGCTAGCCACAAATAGCTAAACACCCGTAGCTCAAAACAGTTCGGAGTGAATACACCTCCACCATTGAACTGACTAGCGTTCACACGCTTTCTATCTTTACTTCTCGAACATACGAGGGAATTCCCCTATTACCATTTAACCTAACAACATAGCTAATCAAGCAATGTAACTCATAATCTAATCTGCTCACCTAACATTTTCCGGATCACTTCCCTTCCATTAAAATTACTGGCAACATACGCGTAGTGGCAGTATACTCGGTATATAAAGGCCGTTGAGACAAAACACCCAGTACATGTGCTTGAAATGCCACGACTATCTGAAAACGACCGCCAACGAGCCATTGGTATGTTAGAGACCGGAATGAGCTCGCGGGCCATTGCCAGAAGGATGAATTGCCACCACAGCACTATTGTACGTCTCAATGAACGTTATGGAACCACTGGCAATGCCCGGGATAGACTTCGGAGTGGCCAACCACGAGTTACTACCCCTGCGCAAGATCGTCATATTGTGCTGAGTCACCTAAGGAATCGTTCTCTCCCGGCAAGTCAAACAGCAAGAGCAATAGTGGGTAGACGTGGGCAAGTCTCTCGAATGACAGTCATACGAAGACTCAGAGATACAGGCCTTACTGCAAGACGACCTTATGTTGGTCCAAACTTAACTCACAGACATCGTCAGCAGCGGCTGCAATGGGCAGAGCAACATGACAGATGGACTAGACTGCAGTGGAATGCTGTCCTATTCACAGACGAGAGCAGATTCAACATATCCTTTACTGATGGACGTATGCGGATTTGGCGACGGTGTGGAGAGCGCTTTGCAGATTGCTGTGTTCGTCAGCACAACCGATTTGGAGGTGGCAGTATTCACATTTGGGGAGGATTCAGTTTTCACCATCGCTTGCCTCTTCACGTCTTCCGTGGAAATGTTAATGCTGTGACATATCGAGATGAGGTTCTGGATGCATTGGTTGCTCCTGCGTTCACAAATTATCCAGACTTGCAGCTTCTCCAGCAGGATAACGCACGTGCGCACACTGCATGCATTACGCAGCAATATCTACAGCAGCAGAACATTGTGACGATTGATTGGCCTGCCGTATCACCAGACATGTCCCCTATAGAACATCTGTGGGACTAGCTTGGACGCAGAGTCTACAGGCAAGGTTCTCCAGCTAATCTGCAACAGCTCGAAGCTGCTCTTACACGTGAATGGGACTTGATTCCCCGGAATTTCCTTCAGAGACTTGTGCGTTCCATGCGGAGCCGCTGCCAAGCTTGTTTGCAAGCACACGGTGGACATACCAGATACTGAGGATAGTGTGAATGAATTTTTTTTATTGGTTGCATTTTTGGTTTTCTCCCTTGCCTGCACAGAATGCAATGAATTTCATAACAATCAAATGTACAAATTAATGACCAGCATGGATTCATAGGAAAATGAATAAAGATTCCAAATATGTAAACTTGTAAACACTTATATTTACATTTCACACTCTGTTCCTGGATTATACAGGTGGTGCGTTTTTAATGTGCTTCAGTATATATTGGGCAGAGACCCTAAAGGAACTGAAAGCAGTTATCAGGGACCTTTCAAATGAATACATACTCTGTCACACTAGTAATATGAAATGAAACAAGATAACGGCCATGGATATATATATGAACTTTTATTGAAGGAACGTGAAAATACAAGCACTTAAAAGAAATTACTAACGAAATCATGATTGTAACAAGAAATCGATACCGAGTGTAAAACAGAACTGATGATCAATAATTACAAGAAAACGTATTAAAAGATTAACCCATTCAAACAGAGAAAAGCCCGCAACAGTAGTGCAATGTCATCTGCTGTGGTGGATTTGATGTTAATAGATGTTATCATTCAATATTTCTAGTGTACTGAAAGGACTATTATGTGAAAATTATAATTATAAGCTGGGTGACAGGTAACCCTGACCTTTATCATTCAACTTAAATTTAGTATGTTTGAAAAGTTATTTAATATATTCTGCTAAATGACCTCAATCAGACTTTATTCTGGTATATGATAGTAATAATGTCTAGGGTTATGAAAGAGTGTAATGTATTGTAAGTAAAATTACTACAAATACATTTAAATTCTATCACATATAGATATATGACAGGGTCAATACCACAACCAAAAACAAACTAACAATATTAGAAAACTTATGGAAGTCTGTGGCTGAATTTTATGTAATATACTAGATTACAATTTATTTGCACTGATTCAGAATTTTCTGAGTCAGGACCAACAACAAAATGAAATTTATGGTTTTATTTACATAAATATTTATAACACAATGGATCTTCTGTCCATACAAAGGACTATTATAATAAAATTATATTTAAGTATTTCTCTAAACTGGTAACTAATGGTGGGCCTGGGGTGTTTGATTGATTCTCTGTTACGGTATATGAATATTAAGCCGTCTGCTAAAGGATTTTATCGGGACGTTAATGGTGGGGGTGGGGTGTGGGTTTGCATACATTCCCCCTCTTTATATTTGTATCTTTGGAAAAGTTATTTAATAATCAAAGATTTTATGTCTATGGTAATAAAGTCCGTGTGATGACCGTTGAAGCGCCGACACATAGGCACTTAACTGTAGGTGATAGTAGATATGATGCTGACAATTTCCTTTCGTTCACTTGAATGACCGGGGGGACTGGACACAGTCCCAATGGTGAACCTTAGAATAGTATAGATAGACCGGTTGGTCCAGAAAAGTTTCCAGTTTCTCTCTCTCTAGTAAAATCACCAGGGTCCTGGTACTACAGTAGCACCAGAACAAAAAAACCCTGAAACAAGGTTATGATTCTGTACAATATATATTACAAATATTTCCACAATCAAGCTACATGGCATAATTCAATAAAAGAAAAGGGTCAGATTCTCTGAACCACCCCATGTAACCATTTCCTTCTGAGATAAACAACTCAGTTACCAGTCAACCATTTCCTGTTAACACTCATACCATTTTCCCTAATGGCTACAACGCCTCTGACACTGCAACAATGATTCTCTCCCATAGAATATTGTGGGTTAGCCTTCCCACTGGTAACTGTGGAAATCATTTTAAGTTATACAACTCATGTCAATTTTTACTGCTTGTGTGCAACACCACAGGCCCTGCATAAGTCTGCTGGGGACCTCTGTACTTAGTCGTAACACCTTCCCAAACAAGCAGTATCCCATGCACCAAATTTGGTTGTAATAATAAGATTAATAAAGTCATTCTTACCACAATTCAAAGAAATATCACAAACATACGTTGACTGGCATTAGCATTAAGGTAAGTTTAGCTTTGCCCCAGTCCAGACTGCCAAGAATTATTATTTCACTCTAGGCACTGCTGTTCTCAACGCAGCTTGCTTTCAAAAACTTCTGTATCAACTGGCGACAAGCCTTTGCTTGCTTTTGCCAATATTATCAGACCGGCCCAATCAGCGAGGGTCTACCTTTTTCAATTCAAAATTTAAAAAAAAAACAAAAGCCAAACTCCAAACTTCTAGGAGTGAGTCTTCAAAATATAGTTAGCTTTTTTGCCTAACCAATACCCTCCTTCCTATACTCTTCTATCAACCAATCGGATTTGAATCACTCTAATGCCTCTTTTTAAACTGGCGTCCCCAACTAACGTAATGGATAAATGAGCAAAAACAACAGTCTGCCCGTCTTAGCGTTCGTAGACATATAGTATTATTTCAATATCTTGGCTAATAATTAGACTACCATATATATTTAAATATATTATTGCTTAGGGGATCCTAAGCTATCTTTATATATGATTTTTAGGGCCCTAATGTTTGTCGTTTAGATTTTCTGTTTTGTCACTGTTAATCGTAAATTTCAACTTTTCCAAAAGTCGGCCATCTTTTCCCCTCCCTCTCTCATTTTTTTCCATTCAAATAACTAACTTGTCTGGGTTACGTCAGAAATACACTACTCGGCGAGAATGGAACACTGTCTGTGTGTTTATATATTCTGATTTGTCCAACAGAGAGGTTATAGTATTAGTCCCGCGTGCAGAGCGAAGAGGGGTTTTTGCCAAGCGTTGGTAGTATTGGCGTTAATTATTACAGTCATTTCGTTCTTGCTACTGGAAAATGTCCGAGTTACTACTAATTTGAGCGTTAAAGTTAAAATATTACGTTAATTCAGACGGTAGGTTGGTGTCACAGTTCTGGCAGATCGTTAATTGTAAGAATCAAAACCGAAACTAAGAAAGCGTGTTAGATTTTACGGCGGGATAGTTTTATAAGCATTTCCTCTGCACAAACGGCAGCGCTATACTGGCGAAGAAACGATTTTAAGCAGACACTTACGGTCGGGTTTATTTATTATCATAGGACCAAAATCTTACTGTATTTAGCGATTATCTCACAGATATCGCTACATCTGCATATTCCAGATCTTCCAATGTAGAAAATGTAGTCCATCTTATTCCTCTTGGACTGCCCTCTGTTGTCTGGCGCATCACCCAGTCTATGTTAAAAATAGAGTGGTTGATAAGGGGTATCCCTGTCGTACTCCTGTCTTCACCTCAAAGGTTAGGTTGCTCTGCCCAACACTACACGTAAAGTTGGCATAGAGGCTTTTTATGACTGACACTATGCAGCTTGGAATTCCATAAGCCCTCAGTATTTTCCATAAACTGTCCCTATGTATACTGTCAAAAGCCTTTTCAAAATCAACGAAATTAATGTACAGCTGTCTTTGCCATTCTGAGCACTGCTCTATAATGTTCCTGAGAGTAAATATATGATCTACTATTTTGTAACTATTGCGGTGAATAAATGTCACGAGCAGGGGTAGTGTCCCCGTAGTCACAATTTGTATTCGCATGTTCGCTAACACTGAGGAGGTCCGGGCAGCGTTGTGGTAGATTGCTGTCCTTTTCAGTACAAGTCCTTTTCATGGTTTCATCATGTTATCAGATACATATTAATAGTCCTTGTCAGGACTTAGCAGTTATCAACGCTAACGAGTTAGCAGTCCTTTTCATGGCTGCACACGCTAGCTGATAGAAGCTAGTAGTCCTTTTCGGGGCTTACTTTCTATCAACACTACACTTCAGTTCACACTTACCGTACTTTTCAATGGCAATAACGTTATGATATAACCAGTGGATTTTGCCTTCGCTGAAATGAATGTGCCTTGCCATAAGAAGGCAAAACCTAAGACCAAAACCTAATATTTTAAACACAGGATTTTAATGCACTAAAAAGCCACATATAATTTTTCACGGAGTTTATAGCTTGCAGTCAAAAAATGTAACATCAAACTGACAAAAAGCGTGGAGCGCTGAAGCGCTTATGCTTTATTTTATCCATAAGTGTCTAATGAAGTATAAAGTTAAAGTTAGTTGCTTATCCTTTACAGGACGTGGCAATCAACCCCAGCTTTTATTGGCTGTTTGTGATTTTTCTAGGCAATTTTTTTCATTCAGTAGTTTGCCATTGCTTTCTGAACGGTACGGCGCTTATACCATTGTTAAAAATCCACACAAAGCGATCTGCTACCAAACCGCCTGCAGCAGGTTTCGAACCTGGTATATCTGGATTATGAAACTGCGTTCATATCCATTAGGCCACAGACGCCGACAATGAAGTATAAAGCAGAAGTTAATTTCATGTAGAATCAGCGCGCCAGGCTTTTTGTCAATTTGATGTTACATTTTTTGACTACAAGCTATAAACTCCGTGAAAAATTATTTGTGGCTCTTTAGAGCATTAAAAGCCTGTGTTTAAAATGTTTCTTTATTTTCTTCTTTTTAGTGTTATTTGTTGCTGTTTGTACATTTAAGTAAAATGTAATCGATCCGCTAATGACATTATCATTTGCGATAAACGAGTCCAGAGCACAGGAGGCGGATTTCATTATTCAGTAAATTACACGGAAAGTTAGCATTTTTTTTCCTTCAAATTTTGATAAGAGTTGTAAACTACATTTTTTAAATGTAGTTGTCAGTTGCGTGTATGTCTGTGCACGCGCGTGCGATAGTGTTTGTGTGTGGAGGGGGTGGGGGGGGGTGGGGGTGGGGGGGGGGGGGGGGGGTGGGGGGGGGGGGGGGGGGGGCGGGGGATTTCAATATTTCTCTCAAGAAAGACAATCTTGTTGGAAAGAATACACCTAGATTATTTGCAATTATCACCATTTCACAGATGAAACAATACCCAAAAAAAAAAAAATATTAATTTTAATGTTATTCATTTTATTATTTTTACGACTGATTATTGTATTGTCATCGGGAATACACAACTATGCCAAGTTTCAGAGCTATTGCTCATCTGGAAGTGATTGAAAAATCGATTGCAAGATTTGAAGGTGACATACGTTGCAAGTTAAAGAAAAGCCTGTAAAAAAATGACACCAAGTTTTGCTACATACAATCACCCGAATGTTAATACTCTTATACCGCACGTGGGTCTTCAATACGACAACTCCAGTCCCAATTTGCTACATCTAGGCATCTTCTTCTTCTTCTTCTGTCCTTAGCCACCGACCGTCAAAGCAGTCAGTGGCCATTACGCCTAGTGGCGTCTTAGGGCAACAGCAGATAGGTTTTCTTTGCCATTGTTTCCCATCACACCTATTGGCGTCTTTAGGGCAACGGCAAATCAATCCATTTGCTGTTGTTTCCGTAATCGAAGTGACTGGCAAACGGGTGATCAGCCCGTTGGTAACATCTAGGCATGGCCATTTGCAACTATTTAGGTAGGTAGTCCCACGGCAGATACTGCCGTAGGGTAGTGAAGTGTCAGAGACTTCACCACACTAAGCCAATTTTTTTTAATGAGGTTGGGTAACCAGTCCCCTTCCTCGCTGTCTTTGCCTATCCTAACTCAAGAGCAACTAGATACCCATTTACAGGTGGGTAGATTGCAGCTTGACACCATAAAGTTTCGATCCTGGAACCCGTTAACTTTAACGAGAGGACAACGCTTGTGAAGAAATTATTGGGTCGATCTCTTCTCCTCTCCGGCAGTAGTCAGTTACATTTTGTGTGAGTACTGATTACGTGAAATTTTCAGTGATCGGCACTTTTTCTTTCTCTGCTGTCAAGCAGACATTTGACATTTTCAAATCATCGTACACTCCCTGCAGTAATAAGTTGTCATGTTTGTTTTCCCGCATGACCTTGTTAAGAGTAGGCGGATGATGCAATATTTACCGACAGTCCTGTTGGTAAAATTCTCGTGTACCACACCTTGGCCGCGACGGATTAGCACGACGTACGCCCAGCCAGTTTATTTAGCGCTGATATGGCGATTGGTATTCCCTAATTACTGTCGTAAAGAGTCACAGCCCAAATGGTTACACGAGGGTCGGTGTTTGCTCAAGGACGGGGAGAAAATTATCCGTCTGCGGACATATTACAGACAGGCACCTGAAAGACGGAATGTTGTAATAACTTCCGGACAGAAGTATTACGAAGATATTACTTGAGATAAAAGTAAGAAGTTATTTGTAATCACTGAGGAGAATATTCGGAGGTTTCACGTCCATATTTGGGAGACATGACCTTTTAAATAACATGCAGAATTTTCCTATAAGGAAATTTTTTGAATTGACGCCATCAAACCACGCATGGCTGTAACTATTGTCCGGCATTCGAGATGTAGGTATAACAACCTTTCTGATTGGGGCCTGGTCTAATAGTAAACAACACGTGCCTGGAACGAAAGGGGGAATATTCCTTGACACTTTTGCAGTTTATAGCACTGTGAAATTCAACTCGTCAAGAGACAACTATACCAGCCAGAGTAAATAATAGACTCAGAATTTCATTTATCGGACCGGACTTTGTCTGAGCATCTTGAGGACTTAAAAGCCCAGGAAAACTCTACCATTATTAGCAAGAAAAACTGGAATCTGAAACATGGAGTCAAAGTGGGAGCTTATTATAAAGTAACACCCCAGAACACGTGTAAGAGGCATCTTCAACAAGTTGCCGTAGCTATTTCTCTCAGCCAGCAGTCTGTCTATTATCCCAAAGTCAATTTGGGGTAAATTGTATATCTATAACTCTATGTTTTGCATTGTTAACACGTGAAATAATATGTATATATTGACATGTGAATATTAATATGTGAAAATTGCTAGTGCATGTCCAAGTCATACGAGGCTGGCAACCTCAGCATATAGAATGATGATTTCATTAACCACCACTGCCAGGGCTGGCGACTGCTTTATTGCGAGTTTCTTACAGAGAACCAAAAGCAGAGGTAGTCCCAAGTTCCATATGAAGCAGGGAATGAATGGTGAAAGAAATGATGAACATAATCTATATTATTAACATTTTCAACAAGTGTAGATGTAAAGTGAAACATATTCAATTTATATTATTAACCTTTCCAACCAATGTAAAGGTAAATATAAATCTATTCAACCTAAATGTAATGAATGTTTTTTTGCTCAATGGGATTAAGATTAATTCTCATCGAGGGTAAAGTTCTGAGATAGATGGGATGGTGGAATAGGAAGATGGGGACACATAAGTATGTGTCGGAAAACGCAATACTCAAGAGGGTATTTGTTCTATTCTTTTGTGATACTAATCGGGGGTACCAGCTGAGGGTACTATATCTGGAACAAGTGAGGGTATAAGTGGCCTGACCTGAAGTCGTCGCTAGACACCATCCTCAGGCGGGTCTTAGAGACGCGGGACCAGCTTGGTAGTTACTCCATGAAACTTCTTGGAACGTGATACAACTTTCAAATTTGACCAGTGACGAGTGTGAATCAGTCATCCATATACAAAGAACCAAACATCAGCTGGAGCAGAACCGACAAACTCATTGGCAGCTAAGTAGAAACATAAAAGCTGCGAAGTGAACTATCCAATGTTTTAACGCCATAACATTACCCAGTGATGACAACTTTTTCTATAAGGAATTATTCATTTTTATAACTGTTAAAACATGATTGATTATTAAATTTGTTACCTGTATAAAGACAAATCTAAAGTTAATTTAATCATTTTGAATGTACTACATCCGTATGTCTCAGACAATTTCTTAAATACACTTAAACATAGCTATACAATAATAATAAGAGGAATTTCGCTGAATTAACTCAGCTGGGGGCTTGAACGAGCTAAAGAATTATAAGAAAACCCCATCCTTCACAAAAGTTGACGGCAGATACTAGAGTTAACATCTGCTCAACCTCATGCAGCATTGTTCTCGCTTTTCTGAATATCGTGTGAAAACCCCCTTGAGGTAGAAGCATCACTTTCCTTCTACCTACAACTCTTCCAAGAGTAATCTTGTGCGAAGGTAGACACCTTTGAAGACCCACATTAGTTTTGGCCACTGTTGGACCACTACTGCAGAGCTAAGGGGAGGCAATCCGTGACAACGCTCTAAACGCTGAGCCAATCAGACACATCATCTTTAACTAGTTCGGCAGTAACTTTCGTTACTCTAATTCATCGCTATTTAAACCCACGTAGTTTACGGCTGTTTTTAAAGGGGGGGAGGGGGGGGGGGGGAATTAAATAAAAGTAGACACAATTCGCCATGTTGGCCAAGTGGCTATCATAAGTCCACCGCGTCGCTTCAACATTAAAAATATAGCCTCGAACACTAACCTTAACCCTAACACAACCCATTTCCAGCTTTATCAAAATTTAAAAAAAAAAAAAAACCTATAACACTAACCTTAACCCTCCCTAACCCAACCCATTTCGAGCTTTATCAAATAAAATAAAAAACCTATAACACTAACCTTAACTCTAACCCAAAACCTTTATTCCAGTTTATTAAAAATTAATAACGTTCGAAAACATCGAGGCCGTGCTGATCGCCACATGGGCAACGTGGCGGCGCATGTCTCTAATATACAGGTAAGATAAGGTAGTCTCATATCGGATACCTCCATCTAGAGACTTCACTATACTAGGTCCGGCATCGTGAGGTGGGATGACAAATTCCCTGCTTTTTCTTTCCCTAACTAAAGAGCAAAATCAGATACCCATTTCCAGCTGGGTAGACTGGAGCGTGTCGACACTGCGAATCAAACCTGGCACCTTTGCCGCGAGAGACCAGCGCTCTAAACCACTCTGCCAATCGCATTTTTAACTTGTCATTTCTTCACTCTTAACCTAACTAATTTATTTGACACAAATGTCAAGATAAATACAATTGAATGTCATTTTATGACATATCGTGTTAAGTCACATTAACATAACAGCTCAACCTGAGATCCGGCCTGTTGGACACATGACTTCCTGGCGGGAACTCCGGCCAGCATTTTTGTTGTTCTTGCTGTCTGTTGTAACGTCCCTTTATTGGCCATTTTATATTTTACTTTATTATTATTTTCGAAAAAGGTAAAAACAAGCATTAGTTAAATGACATCTATTTCTCCCTGTTTTGATATTTGTGTCACGTTTAACCAATAATTAAAAGTGAGGATATAAAAATGTAATGATAGGAAGTCACTTTACAATCACCAGGCAGTTTTCAACCGGTTAAAAAAAAAATCAAGTCTTTGTGTAATACCTTAACCCAGAGGTTTTCAAACTTTTTTGGTCCGCGGCTCCCTTGACCTGCGCATAAATCACCGCGGCTCCTCTCTATACTACGAAGATCTATATTTATTGATGGATCTTGGCTCATAATATCGAGCCCAACACTTTTCCCAAGCCACCGCGACGCCCTTAGCCGAGGGCCTCGACGCCCCTGGGAGCCGACGCACAGTTTGAAAACCTCTGCCTTAACCCAATGAATTTTATCTGAACTCCACATTCAAAATGAAAAGCGCAGGAACCAGTTTTTCAACATGCCTCCTCGTGGGCGCCCTTTGTAAAACGTACAATGTCAAACTGATACTGCAGTTCCCGCCACGTGTTTTGTAGCAGAAATGGTGCAATCAATTTCAATAAATGTGACCAATGAAATCCCTTGGATTAAAGTTGGAAATACAGTATGCGTAAAACTCGTATCCAGAGGCGTACTTAACGTATTCGGCCCCCGAGGCGTATCCTATCGTTCCCCCCCCCCTCACCCCCATTTAATAAACAAACAAATATAATGATTGCAAGTAGATATTTAAACATTACAGTACTCATAACAGTGTCCGATGGCACCCACCCTCCTGGCTGTCACGCGGGGCGGACTGCCCACCTCGCCCCCTATTAGTTCGCCGCTGCTCGTATCTGCTCAAGACTATTGAACTTCATAATCGGGTGAATAATTTTCCCGGACACTCCGTATCTTGTGAAAACAAGAAAGACTGAAGGAAAGAAACAATAAGAGGACGGCAACGAGATAAGGTATTTGGATATGCCAAAGTCCCCCAACGATAGACATCACTGAGTTCTAAGGAGACGTGAACGTTGTAGAGTGAGTGACCTCGCTTTCCAAGGCGTCACATAGCATAATTCTTAGATAGGCGAAGAAGAATGTTATTGTTAATCAGAATCGACGTCAGTGCGCTCCGGGCAAACCCACAGGTGCTCAGTCTCCCTCAGCAAATGTCGAAGAGTATGAATGCTAATTGATCCTGTTGGGCACTGGTTGTTTACACGCCGGATGCGTCCTCTCATACGCCCATCACTGCTGGTCTTACGTTTGATGCCAAATTCCAGCAGTCTTAGCCTTGGAGATTCATCGATTGCAGTGTCATTCTCTAATAGACGAACATGAATTGCCAGTATTTCTTCCTTATCCATGGCCAATGCACCTTCTATGGGTGCTCTTGAAGATAGTCTGTCAGCTCTTTCATTGCCACGTACCCCGGCATGACCAAACGATCCATATCAGTTCTTGAAGATTCGATGCTTCTTTGGAGGTTTTCCATTCATGTCGGAGCCATCCATTCTGGATCTTTCGGAGAAGCATGGATTGTGAGTCTAATGCAATAACTGCCTTTGTTAATAAAGTCTCGGACAGCCATCTTAA
This sequence comes from Oreohelix idahoensis, assembly GCA_024509875.1. Taxonomy (NCBI): domain Eukaryota; kingdom Metazoa; phylum Mollusca; class Gastropoda; order Stylommatophora; family Oreohelicidae; genus Oreohelix; species Oreohelix idahoensis. Next base: position 141,799 of record JAMPIV010013079.1, read on the forward strand.
GGCAGCAGTAACTGCCTCTACCTCCATTCTCATGCTGGAGGTTGTTATCATGTAAGCCCCGCTATGTTCAGCGATGGTTCTGCCATCTACTCTAGCAGAGAAGCCCCACCCTGATTTATTACAATGGATTACAGACCCCTCAGTGTAGATAATGGCGACATCATCGCCAGCATAAACATTTATAAGCTGATCAATTTCCAGCTCTGCTCTCCCATTGGCCCAAGTTCTGCACTCTCTACCAAGGCTGATGATGACCTGCTGGTAGTTCATCCAGCTCTCATCTGACTTATTCCCCTCGTCTCCCTTGAATATATTGTCAACTGAGTTCACCTGTCTAATAGTCTCCTCTGCCTGCGCCATCCATGACATCCCCCTCTTTATTCTTGCTCCTTTGATGTCAGCTATGTTCCCATGCAGGGGGTGCCTTTTGTCTGTGGTTACTCGCATATACGCTTTTACCTGGGTCATCATATTATCTGGATCTAACTGACAGCAATCCAAGCATGTGCCGCATCATCACAATGGGGGTATCTCGCGTACAGCCCAAGACTATACGCATCCCTTCGTTTTGAATGCGTTCCAGTCGTTCACAATGTGATATTGACAGCGTGAGTATTCCAGGCCATACTCGATTACAGACAAGACCAGCTGATGATACAGAAGAGACAGCAGTCTCTGCTACATAACTGCCCAGGGTGTCAGGGGGGATGTGTGCATTTTCAAGGTGGTTCATTAATTGTCTCGCCACTGTCTTCTCAGGTAATTTGCCGTAGACATTCTGCAATGTGATGATTCGATAGCTGCTAAGCAGTGTGGGGTCTTTACCAGGTTTAGGCAGTGGCCGTTGGTAGCTATGTGGCCAGTCTTACGGCACCTCAGCATTCTGTATACTGGTGTTGAAATCCATCACTACATGCATAATGCCTCTGCCATCAAGCTCTTTGATGTGTTGATACTGTACACCAGGAGCAGTGTTTCTACTTGTTTTTAAAGTATACATAACGTCATCGTAATTGAGATCGAAATATATCTGGCCTCTGATGCCATTTTCCAGTACACGATTCTTAATCTCTTAACGGGCAGCTTTATCACCTTTATCCGTCTGAGTGACATACCGACTGAGTAATGCACGTCCTTTCTCTTCATCGGTCTTCAGACATATTCCTGCGGAGCTCAGAATATTAGGTATGAGTTGGCTTATATTGTTCCTATTCATTCGTCGGTGTAAGGACCAGAATTTCTGTAAGGTCTTTTCCGTGCCCACCAGTGTCACGAAGGCCTGCCACACTTGGTCACTGGCTTCCCCTGCGACGCTCTTGAACCTACTGAAATGATTACTAAAGGCTTTACTTCGGTGGAATAAATTGGATACTTTATGTTTATTCACACATCGATACTGTACCTCTCCGCGGAAAGGGAGGTCACTCGCTCTACAACGCAGGGCGAAAGCCGGGGTGGCTTAAGGTAAATATTACCCCGATGATCTGACCTAATATCATCATCATTCTCACTCCCTAAGGAGCATAAGGCCACCAGTGTAGCTAATCCCTTTATAGGACGCATCACAAAAACATCCAATGTGCTCTTACAGTGGTGGTTTCCGTAACAATTTGTTTGGCGTAATGAGGTTGTCAGCCTTATTCACCATCTCTTATTAGTCACTCTACGACATGCCTGAGGTGGCAGTTGTCCTATCCTTTCTTTGTCCTTATTAGAGCCCCCCCCCCCCCCCCCCCTGTGAACTTCACGGGACGATCTGACCTAATATGAAACGCGTTATAATCAAGTTGTCTGGAAAGCGAAGCAACCTTCAACAGTATGTGACGTCAGTGCATTCAGGGGAAACGTGCGGTACGGCGACGAACTGTGGGGTACACCCTAATCTACCGCTACAGAGAGAGATAAGAAAGAGGTCAAGCGGTTTACCCACCAAATGTGAAGAGGCAACGAGTCTTATATAATACTAGTCCCGTGCAAATAAGCCCGGTTATTCAAATGAGATAGATTACGATTCATGCGTGAACTATGTTCTACTTATGATTTATGAGAGAATTTGATTCTACCATCATGGGTGCTACCATTACCTTCTGAAAATCTGCCGCCCTGAAAAATATACGTTTCTACTCCCTATACCCGTTACATAAATGACAATAAAGCTAAAATGTTTTTAAAAAATTACATGCTAATAAAACCCCAGCATACGGATATTCTTCATTATTGTATGGTGTAGAAACATGGAAAACGAACAAGCAATTTGAAGAAAGAATTGAGGAATGGGGCGCATTTCATGGAAAGCGATGACAACAAAGAAAGAAGTCCTAGAAAACCTAGGAATGTGTAGTGAAATTGACAGAGATACAACGGTAAAATACCTCCAAAGATAACATGTAAGGATAAAAACATAATGCGTAGGCTGCTGATAGTACATGATCGCCCAGACCGCGGGTCATCACCCTCCATAAAAATTGACTTGCTAGACAGGAGGGGAACGGCGGATAAAAAGGAAAAAAAATATGACTGGAAAGATTGCGTGAGACTAGAAAGGCTAAGGAGACGCAATTGGGGGGGAAACGGAGAAAAGTCACGTTTCCCAAGTTGACATAAAGTAAGGAACTCGACAGAAGGGACCTTGGATATGTTACGCCACAGTCATTTATTGGTCGCTTTTGCGATACCAAGCCTTTGATTTGAATTCAGCGGCAGAACGCAGATGTTTGGAATATTACAAAAATTAAAAAGTAACTTTTTCGTAATATTAATGTTAGGAATATAAAAATTAGCTGGCCGGATGGCCCATTCTGAGCAGTGAACTAATATGTTCTTAATTTTACAGACGAATAGATAATATTGAAGATAATGACAAAAGACAGTGTTGTTCACATCAGCGACAGACTGTATGGAATAAAAAGTGTCGCTATTTGCACAAAAAAAACACGACCTCGAGACGCAGGTGTTCAAATCTACTTAGTAGGGAAGCGAAGGGACATTGGTGGGAGCTGTGTCTAAATATAACTTTTAACGACAAAATTTTGGAGGGGAGAGAAAGGTTGGTTCAAAAATCAAGTACGTTTTTGAAAAAACAAGTAGAGACGGACAGACTAACAGATAAACATCCATACTTGACTGAAGCATGACTGAAATGACTTTAGGGTAGGAAATTTGAATTTGAAATAAACCTAGGCAGTGATTGGCCACAGACAATCATTTTATCGGCGCTCAGACGAGAAGTGGGGCCATTCCTCAATAGTTGTTCGATGATAGACACAGTATTTTAAAGTGTGGTGATTTCCAAATGAAAGAAAGTGAAATAAGTTCAGGGACGCCATACTATAGCCAGCAGCTCAGCTGAGTTTTGCTAGCATTTCTGTGTTCTTTATTCATAATCTGGTAAGATTGAAATTATTTCTTTGTATATTTTGAATATTGTTTAATGTTCGATTGATTTGATACTGCCATATCATAATCTAGCCTTACAAACAAGTAGGGATTTGCTCTAGACCCCCCGCCCAAGTCAGGGTCTAGGGACCAACAATATACATAAACTCCAGCAAGGGTTAGGAAAGACAGATCAAGTGTTGAGAATAATGAAACATATTACCTATCCACTTTTAGGGAAGGAAACTAATAAATATTTTTCAGAATCTATAGTCTGGGAGGACCTATCTGATGTAAAACCACCATGGTAAATGTGCTGTTTGGTCAGAGAGATCTGACCTGTCTGTATGATGTGGTTGTTGTGTCCGTGTTGTGTCCAGACGTGGGTAGAGAATAGAATTTTGACACATAGCCAATACTTTGATTGCAGAGCTGTGAGTTTTCAGTTGTCAACAAGGCGGTGTCCATTCAGTTGGTGATTTTTACTCGAGTGTATCTGTGCAGTACGTTGTGACAGAGACCACTATTATTGCCCGCCAGCACGGAGAGGTGGGACCACCAGATTTCAGCACCAGAGCTACATATGCAAGTTGAGTGAGCCTCTGGTCTGCTGGAAGTTCACCAACGCCTTTTAGTTACTATACCCCATAAAATTCCTGTAATTTACTGGACACTGTGTAGTCAATATAGACAGGTGTGATGAGGCCACCCCAACAGCACAAGCATTAACTATCCTCCCAAGTAGATGACTACTAGAACATTTTAATAAAACTAACTAGTCTAGTACTTATATATGTACACTCTTGCATTTATTATGTAACATTCCATGCATTTCTTTCATAATTTTTAAATCCTTTTTTTTTAAAAAAAGTTCTGGTCAACATAAAACTTGATCCAGAACAAATAAATGTAATATAATTCTATCAAAAATTTTTACACTCTTGAGTTAGTTCAGTGTATTATAATATTTGTTAAATATTATTAGTCTGCTTAAATATCTGTGGGTGTATCCATAACTATCACACCACATTACATATCATTACCCTAGACATTTTACATAGCTACATTCATTAAGAAAAAAAATTGAGTGTGAGGTCGTAGTGGTAGCAAGAAAGGCCTTCTGACAATTCACAACTACATTTTATCTCAGGAGCCTTCACAGCTGGCCTCATACATTACATTTAGTAATATCACCATCATACAATACCATCAAACCCACTACATACATTGGGGTCTTGTCCAGGGATAATTAGCCCAACAGTAATATTAGGATCTCCTGGTTGGGAGAAATAAAATTAGGGGAAAAATAATGTGAAATTCCCTTTAAAATTAAAAGTGTCCCTGCAGATAAAAGTTGGTGAATCTTCACAGCCAGTGATAATTAATTAGTTAACTGGTTAGTTAGAATTAGTTAGACTATAGTCATAAGAAGTACTTAGTGTATTTACTGGTTAGAGATTTAGCTTGTATATTATTATATTGTCTGAAAAGTATGGCGGAGCTAGCAAAATTCCGATCAGCTGCTGTGCTGACCGCAAAGGAGATGGGAATGGATGTTCAGATTTTAATTCAATATGTAACGGCTGAATGTGATAAATATATTGAAAGGGAAGATAGAAAGGTAGCTGAAGAGAAGAGGTTACAAATTGAGGCTGATAGAGAAATTAAGAGGCTGCAGATTGAGGCAGAAGAAAAACGACAGCAAAGGGAGGCAGAAGAAAACGACAGCAAAGGGAGGCAGAAGAAAAAAGGTTGACTGCCGAAAGGGAGGCAGAAGATAGAAGGTTGCAAAGGGAGCACGAATTACGACTAAGGGAGCTGGAATTACAAGGCCCGGCTCCTGAAAATGGTGCCAGCCCTTTGCCTCAGATGCTACGCCCAGTCTGGGAGCCTCAAACTCAGCTATGGGGTTTCATTTAGACCATTTTGTTGAAAAAGACGATGACATAGAGGGGTACCTAGGACGTTTTGAGTTATTAGCTACTACATATGGGTTAGAGAGAGAGAGGTGGAGTGTAAAGCTATCACAGGGATTGAGAGGTACTTCTTATGAAGTATTTGCCAAAATGAACAGGGAAGACCAAGACAATTATGACATGTTAAAGCAGGCTTTGTTATTAAGGTACGAGAAGAATGGTGAATTTTATCGTAAGAAATTTAGAAATGCCAAACTGTTGTCTGGGGAGACATACCACCAATTCTCTGCTAGACTAGAAACCTATTTGGAGAAATGGACGGCTCTGGGGAAGACCCAAGATCTTAAAGAAATGATCATGATTGAGCAATTGAGAGAGTCCATGGCTCCAGACATGAGAAAATTTCTCATGGAACAAGGTGCAGAGAAGTTGGGGGACATTTTAAATGTTGCTGAGAGGTATCAGGCAGCTCAGGCAGAGGTAAGTGGTGCTAAAAAGAAGCACATAGACAATTTTAAAGCTCCACAGCAATTTAATAAATTTGATAATAGAGAGCAGGGAAATAAAGGTAGGACAAACTTTGAGCGGCCAAGAAATGACTATCGCGACAGAAACTCACAGTTCAATGACCAAAAGTTCAATGAAAGAAAACCGTTGAACCAAGGAAAAAGATGGTGTAAATGGTGCAAGAAGGATAACCATAACACCGAATTTTGTAGAAGGAAACCTTCAAACATTGCTGCAATGAAGTCGGGGACGCGAAGATTAAAGGTTAATCCTAATGGACAACAGGAACCTTATCACCCCCCAGTTTGTGAGGATGTTATTTTGTAATGGGGTCACCATAAGGTGCCTTTATGATACAGGTTTGGATTATGATTCAGTTGTGAAGTCTAGCCTAGTGGACCCAAGTCAGTATACCACAGAAACAGTGGAAATACAAGGGGCGACTAAGGACATACCACTCATGACACTTCCCATCGCAAGGATAACGGTGAAAACTCGCTATGTGGAGGGAGAAATCAGAGCAGCAGTGATAGATGAACCAATCTACCCTCTGATATTGGGGTGTAGGTACGTCTTCTTGGGGAATCCCGAGAAACCTGTGATCATGGCGACAGTGCAGACCAGGTCACAGAAGAAGGAGGAAGAAGGTGAACCTATAAATGCTCATCCAGAGGAGATGAGGAAGGCGCAGGCTGAGGATAGGACACTCAAGCCCTGTTTTAAAAAATTGCCCAAATGCCACACACCTCCGAGCAAGGGGGAATATTTCATGAAGAACAAACTCTTATACAGGAAGGCCGGAACTGGAACAAATGGTCACAACCAGCTGGTTCTTCCCACTTCATATAGAGATAAAGTGATGGAACTCGGGCATGCGATTCCCTTCAGTGGTCACATGGGGATCAGCGCCACAGGACGCGTATAGCTTGTCATTACTTCTGGCCAGGGATAACGGAGGATATAAAAAGATATGTCAAATCCTGCCCAGAATGTCAAAGGGTAGCTCCAAAGCACTGGACTGCTCCTGCAACTCTAGGGGAAATGCCCATAGTGGGAACACCTTTTGAGAGGGTTGCAGTGGATATTGTAGGACCTCTCACTCGGACCAAGAGGAGGAACAGTTACATCCTTACACTGGTGGACACTTGTTCTATGTGGGGAGAGGCGGTAGCCCTGCCATCAATTAATTCAAAACATGTAGCAGAGGCACTACTTACAATATTTACCCGATTAGGATTCCCGCATCAAATCTTGACGGATAATGGTTCTCAGTTCAAGGGGAAACTAACGGAAGAAGTTTTTAAGCTATTTCAAGCCAGACACTTTCATTGTAGTCCGTACCATCCACAAGGGAACGGCCAGGTAGAGAGGTTCAACGGGACTCTCATTTCTATCCTGAGAAAGCTGGCACACGAAAAACCGGATCTGTGGGATCAATTCCTGCCCGCCGCATTGTTTGCGTACCGGGAGGTACCACATAGTTCAACCGGGATGGCTCCCGCAACTCTGCTATTTGGGAGGCCAATAAAAGGTCCATTAGAAGCTCTATTAAGGACCTGGACAGATGAGAAGGCGGAAGAGACTGTTACCTCATCGTATCAATACGTGAACGAACTGACCACTCGTTTGAAAGCTGGATGGAAACTGGCAAATGATAATTTGAAGCAAGCCAGGAAGAAACATGCAGCATATTTTAATAGGAAGGCAAAGGACAGGGAACTGGCAGTCGGAGAGAAGGTGCTGCTTCTACTACCCGGAAGCCAGAATAAATTACAAATTGGTTGGCAAGGTCCATATACGGTTCTAGAGAAGGTGTCTAGAACAAACTATAAAATTGACAAAAAGGGGAAGGAGAAAGTTTATCATGTAAACCTGTTAAAGAAGTATCTGGACAGACCACTCCAGGAGAGCACCCCCTTATTGACCTTGGCTATTGCAACCCAGATGCAAAAAGAACCACTCACCTCACATGAATACCCATTACATCCTTGTGAAACCGAACCACAGGTAAAAGTCAGTAAGCACCTGACTAAAAACCAGAGGGAGAGAGTTCAACAGGTTCTGGAGGAACATACAGATGTATTAACAGATAAACCAGGCCATACAAATTTGCTACAGTATGACATGAAACTGGTAGACTCAAACCCAATCTGTATGAGAGCCTATTCTATTCCGTTCGCGAAGGAGAAGGCATTGAAGGAAGAAATAGAGTATTTGTTGAAGGAGGGGATTATGTCGCACAGTGAATCATCTTTTAGTTCTAGTGTCGTTTTGTTGAGAAAACCGTCTGGGGAACACAGACTGTGCATAGATTACAGGAAACTGAATGCTGTCACAGAAGGACAAGTGGATCCATTACCAGACACAAAACAGTTATTTGCCAGACTGAACAAGGCAAAATACTTTTCAAAGGTGGATCTTAGTAAAGGCTATTACCAGATCCCAGTGAAGCCTGAAGTGAGACCTTATTTGGCTTTTAGCACTTCGGATGGACATTATGAATTCAATATGCTACCATTCGGACTGAAAAATGCTCCGAGTGTGTTTTCAAGGATGATGCGCAAATTGTTGGATCCCCTGAATAACCCATGTATCACGAATTTCATGGATGATATTCTCGTCGCCACAGAGACATATGAAGAACACATTGAAGCTCTGGAGATGTTGTTTGATAGACTTCGGGAGGCGAACTTAACTGCTAGGCCAACAAAATGTTGTATTGGATGCAAAGAGTTGGAATTCTTGGGACACACTGTATATCAGGGTAATATGACCCCTGATCCTAAGAACTTGGAAAAACTGCAGAGAGCACCTAGGCCGCAAAACAAAAAAAGGACGTGCGATCATTTGTGTCGTTATGCGGATTTTATCAGAAATACATCAAGAATTTTAACGCTATTTGTGCTCCTCTGACTGATCTGACTCGCAAGGGACTTCCAGATAAAATTATTTGGACTGCACAATGTGAACTAGCGTTCCAAGAGTTAAAGGAAAAACTCACTAGCAAGCCTATTCTCAAACTGCCTGATTTGACACAGGACTTTGTCTTAAGAACCGATGCAAGTAATGTAGGACTAGGAGGGGGCTTTGTTGCAAAGATCATCTTCACCTGATGGGGAACTGAAACCAGTCGCTTATGCAAGCCGTAAATTGAATGTCGGGGCAGATTTCCTCAGTCGGCACCCCTGTGATCAAAATTAGAGTAGTGGCAGACGTGAGGAGTAATTTTACCTATGTGTATCGCTGGTTTTGGAACTTGCCATAGGCATGTTTTCAAGTGGGGAGATGTGTAGTGAAATTGACAGAGATACAACGGTAAATACCTCCAAAGATAACATGTAAGGATAAAAACATAATGCGTAGGCTGCTGATAGTACATGATCGCCCAGACCGCGGGTCATCACCCTCCATAAAAATTGACTTGCTAGACAGGAGGGGAACGGCGGATAAAAAGGAAAAAAATATGACTGGAAAGATTGCGTGAGACTAGAAAGGCTAAGGAGACGCAATTGGGGGGGAAACGGAGAAAAGTCACGTTTCCCAAGTTGACATAAAGTAAGGAACTCGACAGAAGGGACCTTGGATATGTTACGCCACAGTCATTTATTGGTCGCTTTTGCGATACCAAGCCTTTGATTTGAATTCAGCGGCAGAACGCAGATGTTTGGAATATTACAAAAAAATTAAAAAGTAACTTTTTCGTAATATTAATGTTAGGAATATAAAAATTAGCTGGCCGGATGGCCCATTCTGAGCAGTGAACTAATATGTTCTTAATTTTACAGACGAATAGATAATATTGAAGATAATGACAAAAGACAGTGTTGTTCACATCAGCGACAGACTGTATGGAATAAAAAGTGTCGCTATTTGCACACAAAAAACACGACCTCGAGACGCAGGTGTTCAAATCTACTTAGTAGGGAAGCGAAGGGACATTGGTGGGAGCTGTGTCTAAATATAACTTTTAACGACAAAATTTTGGAGGGGAGAGAAAGGTTGGTTCAAAAATCAAGTACGTTTTTGAAAAAAACAAGTAGAGACGGACAGACTAACAGATAAACATCCATACTTGACTGAAGCATGACTGAAATGACTTTAGGGTAGGAAATTTGAATTTGAAATAAACCTAGGCAGTGATTGGCCACAGACAATCATTTTATCGGCGCTCAGACGAGAAGTGGGGCCATTCCTCAATAGTTGTTCGATGATAGACACAGTATTTTAAAGTGTGGTGATTTCCAAATGAAAGAAAGTGAAATAAGTTCAGGGACGCCATACTATAGCCAGCAGCTCAGCTGAGTTTTGCTAGCATTTCTGTGTTCTTTATTCATAATCTGGTAAGATTGAAATTATTTCTTTGTATATTTTGAATATTGTTTAATGTTCGAGTGATTTGATACTGCCATATCATAATCTAGCCTTACAAACAAGTAGGGATTTGCTCTAGACCCCCCGCCCAAGTCAGGGTCTAGGGACCCACAATATACATAAACTCCAGCAAGGGTTAGGAAAGACAGATCAAGTGTTGAGAATAATGAAACATATTACCTATCCACTTTTAGGGAAGGAAACTAATAAATATTTTTCAGAATCTATAGTCTGGGAGGACCTATCTGATGTAAAACCACCATGGTAAATGTGCTGTTTGGTCAGAGAGATCTGACCTGTCTGTATGATGTGGTTGTTGTGTCCGTGTTGTGTCCAGACGTGGGTAGAGAATAGAATTTTGACACATAGCCAATACTTTGATTGCAGAGCTGTGAGTTTCAGTTGTCAACAAGGCGGTGTCCATTCAGTTGGTGATTTTACTCGAGTGTATCTGTGCAGTACGTTGTGACAGAGACCACTATTATTGCCCGCCAGCACGGAGAGGTGGGACCACCAGATTTCAGCACCAGAGCTACATATGCAAGTTGAGTGAGCCTCTGGTCTGCTGGAAGTTCACCAACGCCTTTTAGTTACTAATACCCCATAAAATTCCTGTAATTTACTGGACACTGTGTAGTCAATATAGACAGGTGTGATGAGGCCACCCCAACAGCACAAGCATTAACTATCCTCCCAAGTAGATGACTACTAGAACATTTTAATAAAACTAACTAGTCTAGTATTTATATATGTACCCTCTTGCATTTATTATGAACCATTCCTTGCATTTCTTTTCATAATTTTTAAATCCTTTTTTTTTAAAAAAGTTCTGGTCAACATAAAACTTGATCCAGAACAAATAAATGTAATATAATTCTATCAAAAAATTTTACACTCTTGAGTTAGTTCAGTGTATTATAATATTTGTTAAATATTATTAGTCTGCTTAAATATCTGTGGGTGTATCCATAACTATCACACCACATTACATATCATTACCCTAGACATTTTACATAGCTACATTCATTATAAAAAAAAATTGAGTGTGAGGTCGTAGTGGTAGCAAGAAAGGCCTTCTGACAATTCACAACTATCCAAAGACTTCCTCAGGTCAATCTGACAATAAATAAGTAAATATGTCTGTAAATGACTCATATGTTTATATTCTCTCACTATTAAAAAAAAAATGGCAGTTCAGTGTGATAAATTTATAGTCAGTTTTTAACTGAAACTCGACCTCTGTTTGGCATAGCTGATATTCAAAATTATCACGCCACAAGTAAATTAAAATTCGTCAAACAACTTTTCAATATGTATTTTCATTTGCAGACGAGTTGGAATAGCAACGAAATGTGTAGCGAGCAAGTACGCGAGGGTGCTTCGACATTAAGAACTATTACTCATGATGGATGTTAGCAAGCGTCTTCTGAGTTGAACATGATACAACAGACACTGCGCGCAGTTACAGCTTCTATTGCTCAGGGTCGCTAGAAAGTGCGTTTAGCTTCTAATTCTTCACTCCGCCAATAAACAAGTTTGCGTTTACACGCGGTTTGGGCATTACATCTACAAAACACCAGAAAACAAAATAGAGGCACTACATTTAAGACCAAGACCCTACTCCACCTCCAAGTGGTGGTCCTGGAAACAGGCTGCATCACTGCAGTCTGGCTGAGAGAATAGGGATCGAAGAGGGAAGGCAAACCCGGTCCCAAAAAATGCCGTGTTGAAGTCGGATGTGTCGGCCGAAAGGCGCAGATATCGCAGCTTCGCTGGAAACAGACACAACGCAACAAACGTCCTTTTCAGGACGAACGAGGAAGAAGAAGAAGAATCTTTTTTTTTAAATAAAATGTTGCCTCGTTTTGGCGAAGCACGTCCCGTTCAACCTAGTCGGTTGTATTAGGGAACATGTCCAAAAATAAAAGACCTTTAAGGCTGATATCGGTAAACATTTAATCTGAGCTTTTGATTGGCTAAGCAGTTAGGGCGCTTTACTCTCGCGGCACAGGTTCCGGATTCCTTGTTTTAAATCTGATAGCGCCCTGTTCCAGTCTACCTAGCCATAAATATGCATCTGACTCTTCTCTTGTGTTACGGAAAACAGATGGCAGCGAGGAAGAGAACTGGCCACCACAACTCATAAAGCTGGGCCTAGTATGTTGAAGACTGTAATACGTCACTTCCCTAAGGTAGTTTCAAATAAGGGATTTCCTTTACTTATTTTTAAACACATTTATTCAGTATTATGATATAGCTACAAAACTGGCTGAACGCAAATATGTGGGTATGAGTGTACACGTACAGGTGCATGTGTCACGAACAGAGTATGACGAACTGGATATCAGAGTAGTGAAGGCCAAATAGCTACAAAACCACCAATAAGAGATACGAGCCACTCGATGAACACAACACAAAACTATAACATAAACAAATAAACCAACATGATTAAAAGTCTATAGACTGTGAACAAGATACGATCTTAGAACATGTGATCAACAAAATCGAATAGGTATTTGAAAGGAATTAATTTTGGGGAAGAGAGAGATATTTACACAACAGACTAATCTTCTTCTTCATCTTCAACTGTTTGTCTTAATATTGGAGTGCATGTTCGCCTAAGAGTTACTGTGCTCTCTAAGAAACCTCTACACCAATGGGTAGAAGAGGTAACGAATAAGTAAGAATGAAAAAGAGATATTTAAGCTGTTGGCTGTTTGCCAAAGCACAAGAAGGCTACAATTTAATGGTAGAACCTCGAAAATGATGGATAGATAGTGCAATGTTGGAGATACGACGGCAGGGAAGAGAGAAGAGGACAGCGGCGATCAATAACAATCAAAATTAGGTGGAAAACTGGTGGTGGAAAAAGACCAAAACAAACAAATCTTAGCAACTCGGAACCAGGGTTGTGGGGTCGGCCAAAAAAAAATTCTACTCAGAATCTTGAAATTTTAGAAGTCTGACTCTGACTACAGGTTTTTTTTAAATATTCATATGGCATAACATTATGCACTTATATGGAGTTATCTGTATAAGTATGGTTATTGTGTCAATAAATGAATACGTGGCTTCCGTAGATTACATTTTTAATTATTCATTCAATGATACACTAATACAAAACAAAAACTCAAAAAAGTATTTTAAAATATGCTAATTTAATATTTAAAACGGAATTAGTTCTTTAAAAAAAAAAGGATCTGCCTAAGCTTCGTCAAATTCGGAGTCGGCGTCATTGTCTACCGACTGCACTAAAAACGACTCCACGGCTCCAGACAATGGTAAAGTATGCATTATCTAAAAAGAGGTGAGGGTGTGGTTACAGGTATGAGGGCACACAAATAAAACTATATTAATATTTCATTTTTTATTTGCCCGTGGGTTATCACCCCCCCTCCCCCCCCCCCCCCCCCCCCCCCCCCCCCCCCCCCCCCCCCCCCCCCCCCCCCCCCCCCCCCTAGAAACCCGAAATGGTCATCAGGGGAAGAAGTCAAGGAGCTACTTCTTCTTCTTCTGCGTTCAGTTTGTAGTCATGTTAAATCTGCAGGCCCTCCAGGACGAAGTCCACAGTCTTTTCCAGGTCAGCGCGGCAGCTGTGAGTTTAACAAACAAAAACCAGCGGGACGTTAACATACTAATCGCTGAATGACATTAAACGGATAGATACTTACAAAGGTCTGCATGAAGTTATTATACATAACTACATAGTAACACGTCAAGAAGTCACGGCAAAGAATTATGGTGTCCGATTCCCGCCTAATGTCTTAAGACTAGGAAAACTTCTCATGTATTCAATTTCTTCCTTTCCATGGACTTTCACCTTTTACCGAGCAAGTAAGTCCGTCAACACTTGCATACACTTGAAAACTAAAATTAACAAACATGCTTTTTTTTTTTTTTAAATGAAGACAAATCACTGAATTTAAAAAGGAAATACCTCTGTCGGGAATCGAACGCAGAATGATTGTGTGGAAGGCGAAAGTTCTAGCCACTAAACCACCGACACGCCTTGGTATATATGGCGTGACGACAGTCATAATTCAGTCGCTAATATTTCTGTGATAATTGTTGTTTCCCTGCACTGCGCCATTCCTTTTTTCTTTTCATCCGTGCATTATCTTACTCTTCGCCTTCATCTACCGATGATTATCTTATTCTCGCATTGACACCACGTATTTTACCAGCTTGACACATTTTCTTTGTGGCCCGTCGGAGCCTAGCGAAGGCGCGAGACAATACCATGTTGACTTGTTACTGCAGACACCAGCAATAGATTATTAAGTTGTCTATCACCAAAATCACCACAGCAGATTGCATCATTACTTCCGCTCATCTGGTGAATGAGTCTGACAGTGGTAAAACAGATGGTCATCTAAGACATAACGAGGGCAGCGACATGCAAAAGTATGGCCCAACCTTAAGGTTGTCTGGATTACACAAATCTAGGGAAATTAGGGCAGGACATAACACGTAATCATTTCCGGCAGGTATCTTAACTATCTTAAGCAAGATGTCCTGTTGTAATACACTGGGATGGGAGAAGAGAGTGAACCATTGGAGAAGATGCATCGGATTTAATAATTAGGGCAGGTCGTATGATATAATGTTCGAGTAAATGTAACTCTTACGCGGCATTACCTTATATGGCCGTGCCATAATTTTCATTTTCATGGGGATGAGTAGGGGGAGAATTTGCTAAAACCAGACGCCTTACTTGTGGTTGGTTTAAAATTAGAATATGACATAAACTTAATTATGATTGGGTTTCACACAAGAGAACCACACAAGGTTACATTTTGCCTGAAACAGCTGCAATACTTAATACGGCGATCCTGTGTAACAAAGTCTGGATAATATAACCCTATTGGGGTAAGTTGTAACATCTACATTTCCCTCTTTTTACTGGTATATATAACAAATCTTAACTAGAAATATTGGCATAAAATAAAATATACCACGACACTATCATCATCCACTTCCTATATAGCATGGGGCAACCTCTGCTTTTGGTTCCTTGTGAGGACACTTGCACGAAGCAGTCACCAGCTCTAGCAGTGGTGGTTTATGTGGCAAATTCTGTTATATAATGAGGTTTCCAGCCTCATATGCAACTATATATCAATAAGTCATTCATAAAGGTCAAACGCCTATATATATATATATATAATATATATATATATATATATATATATATATATATATATATATTTCGGTCTCCTTACACACTTTTACCTGACTCGATGGGATGAGATTTAATGCCCAGGGGCATCACCTGAAATATAGTATTACGTGGCCGTACATACATTTTTGGTGAACAGGCGATAATAGGTTAATAAAAGCCGGAGCTTCCGTTAATACACTACAACTCTGACATTTATTAAACCAGCAAGCACATAGTCGTCAGATCGACTGTACGAATACTGGTTCATCTCGGTTAGCGAGAAAAGGGCTTGCATCAAAATCAGACAACAACGGTACTACGCGTTTGAGGTCTGAAGACAAACAAAGAGTGAAACCCGGGGCACGTGGATAGTAAATAATAAACCAGTATTTGGCAGGCATTCGCAAGAATGAAGGAAGGAATTTACTAGAAAACAGAAAAGTCCCCATGTCAGGGGAAGTACCACCTACATCGGCTTACTTGTCCTGCAATAGTTCTCGATTAGGAATCCGTGTAGGAATCGCTAACAGAGCTTGCAAAAGTCCTAAGTCAAAATGCAATTTTCACACTTGCTACTATGCTACTAGCAATTAACACATCACTACATTTTAGGCTTCACTAAATTGCTTTTGAAAACTTTAACAGATGCAGACATGAAAATTCTAAATAAAAATACCTGTTTCTGAATGACTAAAATAATTTATTCCTGCTTTACCTCTTATTCTGACGCAAATGTCTATCTTTGAGCAAAATTCGGATAAGCAAAATTTCAGATATGTAGAAGTATTTTAGATGATCCCAGAAAAGGTTAGAAAAGCTAGGAATTACAAAAAAAAAAAAAAAAAAAAAAAGCATTAGAGACCTAAACGGACAAATAAAACATTTAGAGCATTGTTAAGGTCTGTTTGTTGTAAGCTAAGGATGTAAACTTTTTATACTATGGTCTAAGGGAATTTACTGGCTATATTCTTTTTGGTACAAGTCAGATTTAGTTGTTACCTCCCTTGTCTTGTCATTCGTCTATTTAAGATTTTCTAGAACAGTTTACGAACAGCTCGTGTGAGCTAAACTCACGTCACGCGATTATTTGCGCATGCATGATGATTTAGCGGGACCGGAAGACTGTATCTCGACACAGTCTGCCCGGGATTTTTGAGCTGAGAAGGTGTTCAGCGATTCTTCTCTGACTGTATGAATGGGGGAAACAGAGTCCTCTGTGTGATAAAATGTTTGAGATTTTTCCCCTGTTGTAATTCTGATATATTTCTGAGAGCCAAGGATGGCGAATGTTTTGTGTTTGATTCTTGGAGGGCAGTGAAGGTAAAAATACCCTTTGAATTATTTTTTGTAGCCAAGAACTTTATATTATTATGATGCTACCAGCCCAAGATGGTTGGCGGTCATTGAGGTGACTTTCTCCTGGTGCGGAGGAGAGTTTATGAGAATATTGATATTGTTATCTTGCCAAAGATTTACCTGACATGGTTTTGTCGGAGGACACTCAGAGAACAGTAGATATTTGAAGCCCAGCATTTATGCGGCTATATTGCCCAAAGATTTACCTGACATGGTTTTGTCGGAGGACACTCAGAGAACAGTAGATATTTGAAGCCCGGCATCTATGCGGCTATATTGCCCAAAGATTTACCTGACATGGGTTTGTCAGAGGACACTCAGAGTACAGTAGATATTTGAAGCCCGGCATTTATGCGGCTATATTGCCCAAAGATTTACCTGACATGGTTTTGTCGGAGGACACTCAGAGAACAGTAGATATTTGAAGCCCGGCATTTATGCGGCTATATTGCCCAAAGATTTACCTGACATGGTTTTGTCGGAGGACACTCAGAGAACAGTAGATATTTGAAGCCCGGCATTTATGCGGCTATATTGCCCAAAGATTTACCTGACATGGTTTTGTCGGAGGACACTCAGAGAACAGTAGATATTTGAAGCCCGGCACATATGTGGCTAATTTTGCCAGAGTCTCTGTTGTACTAGATGCAGTGAACTTATGTTATCTACATGAGGTGGATGTACTTGAACCTTGTCCTAATGACAGTATGTTTGTTTGATGTTAACGTGATGTTCGTGCTGTAGTGTAATAAACAGTTGGAACTGTACCAGTTGCTTTCAACATTTCCTGACTTGGATATGTGCGTTTTGGTGTGTGTAAACTGTGGTACTCTAGGACTACACGCATTCGCAAATATATACATATTTATAATAGTCGGCCATCAGTAAGCCCGACCATACTGACATTGACTTGTCACTACACACCACCACATAACAACTACTACTTGCAACAGTTACCAACAACCATAACAACGGCATGCAACAAGCATAAAAAGAAATATAGCGCCTTCTTAAAAATTATAACGGAAGGACACATTAAAGGCGATAGAGCGAAAACGATTTAAGTAGAAAGATAGCATATTAGCTGAATACGAAATAGCATATCAGAGTGCACCATCAAGGGAAAAGGTAGGTAATAGCGATGGCTACTGTGTGGGTGTGTCGAAACAATGCTTCGAAACAGCGCTGAGTCCGAAAGCTCCGAAACACAGCCTGCTTCTTGTTTCAAAACAGTTTCAGTTCCTGTCTGCCTCGCTGTTTTGCAAAGAGGCACACTGTCTCACTGTCTTACCTTCCGTGGGCCTTTATAAAATTTGAGTCAAGCGTCCGGGACATTAGTCGTTCATAGATAGTATGTAAGATCAAACAAGTCATAGTTTTTTTTACATAATTCCTCAGGACTGAAAGAGGCTTACTACTACAGTACTAGATGTCTGCTCGGTTTGAGTTGAATCATTGTCGCTGATTGTACCTATTCTAGTTTTATATAATGTGTCATTATTACTGTTATTATTATTATTTTTGTTTTTGTATTATTATTTTCACATATACTGCAGCTATCATCATATCTCCGTTTTATTTCATCATAATGAAGACTTGTGTAAAAATATTGAATTGTGGTCACACGAAACGCCATAGATTTTCACACATGCCAGTCCAAGCAGACAGCACGTTTTCAAGAAAAACGGCGGAGATTGTCTCACCCAGTTCATGTATAATGTCTATTGCTAGAGACTTGTCCCGACACGGGCAAAAGTGCCGTTGTGCCATTGTGTCGAAACAGTGTGTCGATACAGTTTAAATCACTGTGCCGAATGTCTCGATACAGCGGAGTGTGTCGATTTGCCCATCTCTAGTAGGTAACGCTGGAGATTCAACACATCAGACATACGATTCGTGGCGGGAGCGCGAGCGTCATCTGTTTTGATCTTCGTGGTGCATGCGCCAAAGCTAAGACACAAGAGTCAGCAGGATAATTTTGTTAATACATCAGCGTGCGTGCGGGGCGCAGGTGGAGGATCTGGCCCGAGATTAGACATCTTTTATTACGGTTCTATGTAAAGCCACATAAATTTTACATGCGTTTTTTTTTAACTTCCAATGACTAAAGCCGTTACTGTTTCCATTTTGTCCCATGGTCTGGAAGCTAAAATTATTCGCACTTTCACTTTAATTGATGAATGGGTGCACTCGAAGCTAGACTGTCAGGTCTATCTTGCGTACCCCTCCATGACAAGGACAGTAGATCCACATCAGTGGTGCACAATATACTTACTTACTTACTTAGTCGTTCCCCTTCTACCGTGAGGTGTAGAGGTTTGGAAGAGAGAGCGCCAGACTATCCTATCGGATGTCTTCCTCCTGGCCTGCTTCCATTCTTGTCTTCTGTCCTTCAAAGATTGTCTAATGTTGTCCTCCCAGCGGACTCTGGGTCGTCCTGGAGGTCTGGATCCCTGGCTCTTAGTTTTCCATGTTTGTCATTGTAGCTGATCTTCTCCCATTCTGCAGACATGGCCAAACCATCTTAGTTGGGACTGTTCTACTAGGGTCTGCAGGGGGTGGGATTTTAGGCCTTGACGTATCGTCTGGTTGCGGACCATGTCTCTCCTTGTTACTTCAACCATCACTTGTGAGGACTTGACGCGGCTCAAAGTTTTTGGCGCAAACCGGTTTATACATTAAAAAAAACAAAAAACTCGAATTTATACACGGTGATTCAGCTTGACTACACACGATGTGTTTCTATCATCATCTTATCAAACATGTTATATCAATGGTCCCCAACTGGCGTGGCGCGAGAGGATGCCAGGTGTGGATGGAAGATTCAAAGATAAACAAGAATTTAGAGAGATTTTCAAAAAATTAATTTGCCAAAAATAAATACGAAGGTCATTTTCTTATTTATTTCATTTATCTTGTTACATACTATGGGAAATATATGTATAGAAACCCATAGAATTTTCCAGAATTTTTTTCAGATATATAATTTAGTTTATATCAAATACGTACAGTTCTCCGCGACATATTGTTGTAAACAGGAATTTTCAGCTCTGACAACTATCAAAGATCAGAAAAGAGAAAGGCTGTTTTGTGTTGATGAGGAGATGAGAGTTTGTTTGTGTCAAATAAGACCTAATATAATTGATATTAGGCTACAAAAACAAGCTGACATCTCTCACTGAATTATTTGTAAGTTTTTTGTAATAAATCATGTTTGTATGTTGCTGTATTGTTTGATACTTTCTGGATGTCTCACGATCACATTATAAAGTAGTTGTGTTCTATGTTATGAATAAAGTTACTGCTAGGATTTGATTTTTTATTTTTGTATTTTGAAGGTATTTCTTATCAGTGAAAAATTCGATGTGGCGCGAAGAATTTTCATTCCGAAAGTGTGGCCCAGAGAAAAAAGTTTGGGAACCGCGTTAGACTGTTTCATAAAGAGGCATATTTTTTAAATAATTGTGTAGCGGAACCTGTGATACCTTAAGCATGTCCTGTTTGCTTAACCGAACTTAAGAAGTCTCCCACACGATGCGCATAAAAAAACGTACTTCAAAGTTCACCTGCCCGTATATAATATGTGGGTTGACGGTTGTTATTTTTAACATACGTGGGATTATTTGACCTTTTAAACGTATATTTTTTTTTCTAAATTCTGAGAGAAGAAAAAGAGGAGTGATTAGTGAGTTAAATGGGTGCCGGCGTTATAGTGAGAATTTTAAACAGAAAACAAAGTAAAGATAATCCCATAATACAAATTTGCCCCGGGTAGTTCCGGGGTCTCTGAGGAGACAAATAAAGAATATAAATACTGCTCCATCAGGCACGTGGTAAAATATGCGGTTGTGAATGGGGCGGTCAATCTCATTATGTCAAACTAATTGCCATAGAAACCCCTGCTGCAAGTGTATAGGCTTTGGCGAAGGCTTCTGGGGGAAAAAGGGGGGGGGGGGGTGTGATAGCTCCATGATCTGTGAGAAGCAAATATGGAGATGATGATAATGAAAGCATAAACTGCCAGTGGGGATTGAAGTTAGAGACCCCTCTGGGAGGACAACATTAGACAATCTTTGAAGGACCGAGGACTAGAATGGAACCAGGCCAGGAGGAAGACAGCCGATAGGATAGTCTGGCGCTCTCTCTTCCAAACCTCTACACCTCACGGTAGAAGGGGAACGACTAAGTAAGTAAGACCCCTCTCAGTTTCATGAGGTCAGGGTGACCAATTACCTTCCTGGATGTTAAATAAAGCACAACAGGCAGCGCTTAACGGTTAAATGGTCTTCTCTCCGACCAACATTCACATCATCTGTGGCTGTGGTCACGAGCTCAGAAGAAATCTTCTTGTGTCCTCACATGAGCTCCTCTGACTTGCAACCACAGACACAAAGACGCCATCAACGTGTTTACATAAATAAAGAGGGGAAACCCGAGGCCTGTTTAACAGTAAATAAATAAATATTACACATAAAGGTACGTCCCAGACACTCGTGAGAAATAAAGTAGTAGGAAACTAAACAACAGAAAAACAACAGAAGTGACAGGCTTACCGGAGACTCGAAACTAGGACCATCCGAACGGCAACATCGCCTAGCTACGGGAGTGAATCGTGACTATCCACCCTGCCAACAAGGCACCACAAAAAATAGTGCTTAGTGGCCAGGAGTCAGTAGCATGACTTCCCAAGTAACTTCGGATATTGACCTAGAACGATGCAGACTCATTACAGACGCAATCCTTTGCAGTGTCCCTATTTAACAGTATAGGTCAGATTACACAAGACAAAGACTTTAATACTAAGGTCAGATTACACAAGACAAAGACTTTAATACTAAGGTCAGATTACACAAGACAAAGACTTTAATACTAAGGTCAGATTACACAAGACAAAGACTTTAATACTAAGGTCAGATTACACAAGACAAAGACTTTAATACTAAGGTCAGATTACACAAGACAAAGACTTTAATACTAAGGTCAGATTACACAAGACAAAGACTTTAATACTAAGGTCAGATTACACAAGACAAAGACTTTAATACTAAGGTCAGATTACACAAGACAAAGACTTTAATACTAAGGTCAGATTACACAAGACAAAGACTTTAATACTAAGGTCAGATTACACAAGACAAAGACTTTAATACTAAGGTCAGATTACACAAGACAAAGACTTTAATACTAAGGTCAGATTACACAAGACAAAGACTTTAATACTAAGGTCAGATTACACAAGACAAAGACTTTAATACTAAGGTCAGATTACACAAGACAAAGACTTTAATACTAAGGTAATACTAAGGTCAGATTACACAAGACAAAGACTTTAATACTAAGGTCAGATTACACAAGACAAAGACTTTAATACTAAGGTCAGATTACACAAGACAAAGACTTTAATACTAAGGTCAGATTACACAAGACAAAGACTTTAATACTAAGGTCAGATTACACAAGACAAAGACTTTAATACTAAGGTCAGATTACACAAGACAAAGACTTTAATACTAAGGTCAGATTACACAAGACAAAGACTTTAATACTAAGGTCAGATTACACAAGACAAAGACTTTAATACTAAGGTCAGATTACACAAGACAAAGACTTTAATACTAAGGTCAGATTACACAAGACAAAGACTTTAATACTAAGGTCAGATTACACAAGACAAAGACTTTAATACTAAGGTCAGATTACACAAGACAAAGACTTTAATACTAAGGTCAGATTACACAAGACAAAGACTTTAATACTAAGGTCAGATTACACAAGACAAAGACTTTAATACTACAGATTACAAGGTCAGTCAGATTACACAAGACAAAGACTTTAATACTAAGGTCAGATTACACAAGACAAAGACTTTAATACTAAGGTCAGATTACACAAGACAAAGACTTTAATACTAAGGTCAGATTACACAAGACAAAGACTTTAATACTAAGGTCAGATTACACAAGACAAAGACTTTAATACTAAGGTCAGATTACACAAGACAAAGACTTTAATACTAAGGTCAGATTACACAAGACAAAGACTCTTTAATACTAAGGTAAGATTACACAAGACAAAGACTATAATACTAAGGTCAGATTACACAAGACAAAGACTTTAATACTAAGGTCAGATTACACAAGACAAAGACTTTAATACTAAGGTCAGATTACACAAGACAAAGACTTTAATACTAAGGTCAGATTACACAAGATTACACAAGACAAAGACTTTAATACTAAGGTCAGATTACTAAGGTCAAGACAAAGACTTTAATACTAAGGTCAGATTACACAAGACAAAGACTTTAATACTAAGGTCAGATTACACAAGACAAAGACTTTAATACTAAGGTCAGATTACACAAGACAAAGACTTTAATACTAAGGTCAGATTACACAAGACAAAGACTTTAATACTAAGGTCAGATTACACAAGACAAAGACTTTAATACTAAGGTCAGATTACACAAGACAAAGACTTTAATACTAAGGTCAGATTACACAAGACAAAGACTTTAATACTAAGGTCAGATTACACAAGACAAAGACTTTAATACTAAGGTCAGATTACACAAGACAAAGACTTTAATACTAAGGTCAGATTACACAAGACAAAGACTTTAATACTAAGGTCAGATTACACAAGACAAAGGCTTTAATACTAAGGTCAGATTACACAAGACAAAGACTTTAATACTAAGGTCAGATTACACAAGACAAAGACTTTAATACTAAGGTCAGATTACACAAGACAAAGACTTTAATACTAAGGTCAGATTACACAAGACAAAGACTTTAATACTAAGGTCAGATTACACAAGACAAAGGCTTTAATACTAAGGTCAGATTACACAAGACAAAGACTTTAATACTAAGGTCAGATTACACAAGACAAAGACTTTAATACTAAGGTCAGATTACACAAGACAAAGACTTTAATACTAAGGTCAGATTACACAAGACAAAGACTTTAATACTACGTCTAGTAAAAAAGAAGAATGAAAACAGTAGAGAACAGAGGGTAGGTTTGTATTGTATAACATTTCAATACATAAAGAAGGGTAACCGATGCCTCTAAACATGGTATTTCTTTCAAGCACGGGATCACTTGCAGCACCTTCTGCGCATGTCAACAGAGCAATGCAATGATCTCTGATCATTTCTTTCACGACAACCGGTAACAGCTACAACATACTCCATCCCCTCACACTGACAAGTAAGTTATTTGATGCTTAAAAAAAATCAGGGCAAGTGGTGAATCATCATTACCATTTTCCTTTGCGCTCCTTATGGAGCA
The DNA here is from genome assembly GCA_024509875.1 of Oreohelix idahoensis. Classification (NCBI taxonomy): domain Eukaryota; kingdom Metazoa; phylum Mollusca; class Gastropoda; order Stylommatophora; family Oreohelicidae; genus Oreohelix; species Oreohelix idahoensis. Next base: position 165,781 of record JAMPIV010013079.1, read on the forward strand.
TGGAGCAACTAATGTAGCTAGTCCCCTTACAGGAAGCCTGCACTAAGCATTCACAGGCTCTTGTAGTGGTGGTTTCTGTAGCAATTAGTTTTACATAATGAGGTTGTCAGCCCCGTGTACAACTTCACTTTAGTCACCTTGTACGACATGCCAGGGGCAGTAGTAGTCATATTCTTCAGAGACTCCTGGGAACCATACGGGACAAGAGGAGTATGTGCAAATGAAACTAAAAACACACACACACAACATACTAAGCAACACACACACACACACACAACATACTAAGCAACACACACACACAACATACTAAGCAACACACACACACAACATACTAAGCAACACACACACACAACATACTAAGCAACACACACACACAACATACTAAGTCACACACACACACAACATACTAAGCAACACACACACACAACATACTAAGCAACACACACACACACAACATACTAAGCAACACACACACACACAACATACTAAGCAACACACACACACACAACATACTAAGCAACACACACACACAACATACTAAGCAACACACACACACAACATACTAAGCAACACACACACACAACATACTAAGCAACACACACACACACAACATACTAAGCAACACACACACACAACATACTAAGCAACACACACACACACAACATACTAAGCAACACACACACACAACATACTAAGCAACACACACACACAACATACTAAGCAACACACACACACAACATACTAAGCAACACACACACACACAACATACTAAGCAACAGACAAGAAATATGAGACACTAAAGGTTCCTCTGAATCCATAGTCAAAGTGACAAAATCGCCACACGGCAAGATACAGCTAAAGGTAGTTGACACGGGGCACACACAAACAATCACAGACACCTTGCTACGTCAGACTCCATGTCCAGGGGTTTTGATCACAATAACAACGGGACATCACCTCACATAATATAAAGAGACGCTATAATACCTGCCGAGTCAGTCTCCATAATCTTATACAACAAACAACATAACAAAGCATCGAATGGATAGTGTGGTGCAAAATGATAACAGCAGCAAGCTAGAATTCTGTTCAACAATTCACTACTCAACATAACACAATTATTACACGACATTACGCGAAAAGCACCTCGCGTATGCCTCAATAGAACACAACTGATAGACCCTATAAATTAAATTTTTCATTAAAATGCGGCCATTAGTTTCAATTTTCGTTTCCTTGCGATATAATATCAAAATCCTACTTGCCAACACACATCACACACACACACATATTGAAATGTCTACAGTAAATTATACGACCTCATTTGCACATGATTGGTTTATCAAACAATTGGCATGATTTTAGCGTGAAATTGCACTTCTTGAACATAAAACAGTTTATATCCGGTGTTACGCACACATTGTCAATCAGTGGTGTGTCTACAAAAAGTATTGTGTGGTTAAGTAGGAAAAATGAGTCTGCGAGTACATTTTATGACATTACAGCAAATCACAAATAGGATTTTTAAGTATTTCTGCAATGAAGCTACTCGAGGAAAACTATATCAATCTATTTCAAACCCACAAAAGAGACTATTCATGCCTTGGGGATAAGCAAACGAAAATTAGGCCAAGAGTGGTGGATAATTTTGACAGAGAATTGATCCACAGAGAAATTTGCAATATGTTTCACAATAATGAGGCAGTGACTTTAAGAAAATTGAAAATTTGGTTAAGAAAGAAAAATGACATTGATATTTCCAAATCTACTCTATGGAGGACTATTAGGAGTTTTGAATTCACTTTTAGAAAATATGTTGGTGGTAGAAACCTTATTTGTGAGAAGCCTCATATAGTTGCAATGAGAAGCAAATATTTACGCGAGGTCAGAGAAATGAGAAGAGATTGTTATGATTTTGTGTATTTAGATGAAACTTGGATCAATGCACACCACAGTAATGAACGAGAATGGCAATCATCTAGTACCAAGCAGCAAAGGACAGCGCCTAATAATTGCACATGCAGGAAGCAGCCATCATAGGCTTCTAAATAATACTGAACTCATTATTAGATCAATGAAGGTCCAGTTTGGTAGCGCACTAAATGTCAATGACAAACAATGTCACGAGTATCTCGCATGCAGATCTTGGGTCTAACCCAATATAACATCGTATGCAAAAAATGGCATTAATATGTTGGACGGTTAATCAGATAATTACATTTGTTTGAGGGCAAAGCTAGTGAAACGTGCTATAGAACGATATACAATAGCAGATAGCTTCACAACTTCTGATCTCACTACTTACAACATCATGCGGACTATGAACAATAAACAAACCCCGGTGTCCCTCAACTACGACTATCTAACCACACCACACACCTTCTACTTGACTCGACAACGTCCATTGTTCACATTTCTTCTACAACACCAATCACTGGTCATACCCAAAAATAACTTGACATTCACTCGCTCTTTTAAAATACTATCTTTCAGATACGAGCAGCTCTCAGAACTCAAGTACAAAGATTCATATGAACTACAAGAGCATGCATCTTTTTACTAAATATTATTAATGTAACAGACTCAAATAACCACATATGCTTATATCAGCGTGGTCCAACTGCTGTCCTGTGGGCCTAATTTGGCCCGTGTAAAATTGTTTTGTGGCCCGCGCTTCATACAAAAAAATAATATTTCTTTAATTTTATTATATAATTAATACTTTTGAGATTAGACTCAAAACGTACGGTGGGAAGCAATGTTTTAATGCTTGCAGTCAGCACCCGAAACCGTTCGATCTTAGTTTAAATACAGCAATGAAATCTTGTTAAATATTACCTGCCCTTGGTTTTCACAACAGAGAGCTGTTTTGGCGACGTTGACAATGCTCGTTCGCTCAAATTTATTTGTGTTTATAGTGAGTATTTATACTTCGTATTCATATATTTTTTGGCAATATCTATTAAATGTGATGATATGAATAACGAAGCAGCGGAGATATAAGATCACGAACGTAGCGTGTCCGTGTCTTGATAACTAAAACAGCGCACTCAGTGAAATTTTATTTGTAACCCTCACATTGAACATGAACAGAAAAAGAAAGATTCCTGAGATTACCCGAGTGTTTAAACCCGAAATGGGAAGAAGAATTTTTATTCCTTGAAAATAATAGAAAACCACTATGTCTTGTGTGCCCGTAAACCGTTGCAGTAGCAAATGTAGCGAATGTAACATTAGACGGCATTATGACACGATACACAAAACACAGTATGCTCAATATACTGTATATGGAAATTGCTATCTGATATACTTCATCGCATCCTTTTAGTTGTAAAAATTCCATTCCCTTTTCTCAACTTCTTCGCTTGCGTCGGTTATGTCACGATGACGATGATTTCCATCAGCGAGCTCAAGAGATGCTCGAGTTCTTTCGCCGACGTCTTTATCCAGAACATGTTTTATCTGATGCTCTTAATCGTATCACACGCGTCACTCGTCAGATGGCACTCACTACTAAACCTTCTGTCCAATCTGACAGACTCAAACTGGTTCTAACTTTCCATCCTCACTGTCTGGCGGTGAAGAGAATTCTGTTTCGACATCTGCCTATTCTCCACTCTGATCCTGACACAAGAGAGTTGTTTCGTGACATACCTTTGGTGGCATATCGTAGGGATAGGAATTTTACGGATATTCTTGTACACAGTCGCTTGAGACATATTGGCCCTTCATACTTTGGGACTAAACCGTGCCAACGCCGTATATGTAAGAGATGTCCGTTTGTACTCCAAACTCAGACAGTCACTTTTCCGAAAGGAAAATTTATCATTAGAGAGTCTTTTTCGTGCGAATCCAGAAACCTGATTTATGCTATCATCTGCAAGAGGTGTGGCATGACCTACATTGGTGAAACTGGTAGGCGTTTGGCAGACAGGTTTCGTGTGCACTTGAATGACATCTATCATGACAAACATTTACCGGTGGCCCTTCATTTCAATAGGCCTGACCATTCAGGTAATTCCGATATTTATGTTACTGCCCTCCTTTCATGTGTCGGTGATGACCGGACTCGCTTTTCGTTGGAGAATCGTCTTATTTTTCAAATGGGCTGTTTAACTCCAAAAGGGCTTAATATCCAACATCATTTTGCATAAATTCTGGTGGTTTTTCTCTCTTTTTCATTCTTCGTTATTCGTTGTTTTTTCCGATCTGTCTTCTTATGTTTTTGTTTTGGTTCGTTTCGTATCTTATTGTCGCGATCTTATACGTCATTTCCTTTGATACGGGATTTCTTTGATAAAGTGCCTCAGTGTTTTATTCCAAGCATTTTCCGATCTAGCTAAGTCACTTTTTGAGTGTTCGATAGCTTTGTTCATTCTTTTTTTCGTTTCGTTGATTATTTACTTTCTTGTTTCGGTATTTCTTTCAGGTATTACGATTTTCTTGTATTATTATTGTTCATTTTTCGCTCACTGTGGTGAGTTGGGATTATATAAATATAGTTATAGGGGACTTAGTGTACTGAATGAGATCAGCTGTGAAGGTCTCTGTATCTAATAAGTTTGGTGTATTACAGAGAACCTTGCTTGCTACCACATTTCGACCTCAATCAGACTTATTCTTGAATTGTTGTCGTGAGAAATTCTAATCCACATATATAAATTATCAGGTAAATGTAAAGCCTAACACATAAATTCAATAAAAGGAAAGAAGAATGGTAAAGAACAGTGCTGTCACAATGACTGTACTCGAAATCCCCCTTGTTTTCTCCTGCGTCTGCAAATTGTAACGTTTCACGTTGATAGTAAAGGCCTTCTGCAGCATACACGCGTTTCCCCAACACAATAAAATGTGTACTCCATTTCTAAGAAAAACCTTGAGATACGCAAGATGACCTAGATTTAAAATTCCATTCATGTCATTTTATACACTACGTTACCATAAACGAAAGACAGATGGACTAAAGATAGAAAGAAAGGGAGGGGCTGAAAGCCGGAACGCAGGCAATACTACCACAGTCGCGCGATACACAATTACTACCATCACGCGTGTAAGGCCACATGCACTAGCTTTTTTCAAATCGACAGTGATAAACAACACTACCCATACGAGAGTTAGTTTTTAAAAACATGAAAAATTCTTATTAGGAAATATGACATTATACTGGTTTACGTTTGAAAACATGACAGTACCCAGACACCCTAAAGTTTGGAAGTGAGGAGGTGGTAACAGCACGACTATCCTAGAAGAAAATGCATATTGGCTCCATTAAATATATATATTTGGGTTCCTTAGAACTTGCTGACAAATAATATGTTAAACGTTACGCAAATAGTCTAGGAATTACCAAATTATAGCCAAAAGAAATAGTGAGGGATGTCAGACAACACCTAAATCAGAATCGCTCAGTGGCAGATTTTCACCCCACCATTGTACGGGAAATGAGTCTCCATGTTAAATCCGATTTGATTGGAGCGCAATAAATGTAAGGCTAAACACGATTAGTCGGGCTATAAATACTATCTTCTGTTGTCAGGGGAAACGGGAGTAGGAGTTCTTTTTTTCAAACGATTGGGTAAACATGGCACGATTGGTTAGACCTGCCAATATAGTCAATTAGAGGCGTCAGGTCAGCACCACATTTGCAAATAAACTTACTACAGAACCAGTGCGTTGAGCACCAGTGCATATTTTTCTAAATAAAAGCCTGGGACATCGGCAGATCGAAATTGTGCTATATTCATTGCCAGTCAACGTAATTCTGTGTTATTTCCATGAATTGTGGTAAGCTTGAAATATTTGACATCTTTTAATGAAAATTGAATGTAAATTGATAATTTATGTCTGTATATATGTGTGGTTCAGTAGCGAACATGAGGTAAAGCCTATATAGTGCTCCAACCTGAACAGAAGGTGTCGGAGGAAAGTAAAACTACATGGAATTGCCAAACAGTACACTGACACCTATTTTATTGACTAGAAAGAAATAATGCTGGAATTGCAGAGGCGTAGTAACCATTAGGGAGGAATATACTGGTGAAAATTGTTTCAGATGAAGATAGCAGTTGGCCTACCGCTCTGAACTCAGTGTTTGTTATGTATTGTGCTCAGTGTAGAAATAGAGTATAAATTAGTTCTGAAATAGGAGGTACAACCTTCTTGTTTCAGGGACCGTGGTCCTAAAGCTATTGAGCAGCACCTGGTCAGAGCTTTGCTGAATCCAGAGGCGGACAGCATACTCCTTGGTCCATATAGCAAACAGTGAGGTGTCTCCAGAACACAGGGGAGCAATCGAGCAGAGGAGTCTTTTCCTGCCGCCATCACGAAAGATAAGCCTATGTGGCCAGCGGAGCTCAACATTATGTAACCCCATCTTAAACTGACATTGTATAAAAAATAAGAGGGGAAATTAATTGTTTTAATGAACGGAACTGAGAACATCTCCAATACTAGTTCCAACAGAAACAAACACTTGAAGTCATGATGACAAATAACAACATAGCTTGAAAAAACAAAACCAGTATTACCTCATATTACTACTACACAACTGACACACATAGGATAATATTAATAAAATATGTCACTACAAGATTCATATTGATAAATTCTGTACATATAACTTGTAATTAAAATTGATTGTGCTTCCTGGTTCACTTTGTATTTGAATCAGGACACATATATATTAATGAAAAGTACTTAATACATATTGATATTTGAAAATTTACCAGTGACTCATTTAAGATAGTCTTATAGAATGGTACATGTGTGTGAGTGTCACAGTGTTGTCACGTGTGGTGGAATAAATTAAATTGTTTATCTGTCTGTTGTTGTTGTGACTTACACTTCATCATATACATACCCTAGACATTCAACGTAGTCATCACAATATTCTAGAATAATTCTGACTGAGGTATAAATATGTGGTAGCAAGTAAGGTCATCTGTAATACACTACCCTTATTAGATACAGATACCTTCACAGCTGATCTCAGTCAGTACACTAAGTCCCCTATAAATATTTATAACATCCCACTTTACCACAATTGTATGATGACTTCGTTTAATGTCTAGGGTTATTATAGTGATGAAGTGTAAGTTCACAACAACCAACAGACAGATAAACACCTAAGTTAAGATCCACAACAATTTACAACACTATGACAATCACAAACACATAACACTCTAAAGATTTATCTTAAGTAAGTCAAGTATTAACTTTTTTTACAATGTATTAGCTTTTTCAATATATAGATATCCTGATCCTACTACAATGTGAATCAGGAATCACAATCAAATGTAAGCACAATGTTTATGTACAAGAATTTATACAAAAGATCTTTGTCCAGACTTATAATATTATTGTAATATGAGTGTAGTGTTGTGATGTATTATTATGAGGTAATACTGGCTTTTAGTGCTAGGTTGTTGTTTGTCATCACGATTTCATGTGTTTGTACTGGTGGAAATAATATTGAAGGATTCACAGATTCTGGTTTTGTTTTAAATTTCTGTCCCTTTTGTTTTTATAATAAAGTTCAGTTCAGGGTTATTTTATTCAAGGTTGAGCTTTTTCGTGCTGACAAGCGCTTATCTCATAATGCAGCTGCAGGAAACCTGTATCCTCTGCTCGCTTGCTTCTCAGTTTGATAGTATGATAGACAATGGCCGCTATCTTGTGCAAGGAGTCTGCTGCCAGCTTTCTGGATCACGCAGTACTCAGACCGGACGATGCAATATCACCATCTATACCACGGCCCCTGAAATGAGAAGGTTGTGCCTCCTTCTTCATAACTAATATACAATATTATTCCACACTGAAGTACATGACAGTACAAACAAACATAAAGTTCAGCGCTTTAGGCCAACTGCTAGCTTTTCATGTGACAATATACACCAGTATTCCTCTCCCTAATGGTTACAATGCCTCTGCAATTCCAGCTGTAATCCCTTCCATACAATAGGATAGGTGTTATGTTACTATATGGCAATCCAATATATATATGCAGTTATACTCCTCTCTGACAATCTTTTACATGGTGGAGCAATATCTAGGGTTTGCCTCATGTTTGCTACTGAACCCCACACATACAGACATAATTTATCATTTCACATTCAATTTTCATATAAATTACAGATTAAAAATGTGTAGCTTACCACAATTCGTAAGGAAATACACACTAAAGATGACTGACACAGTTTGATCTGCGGTATGTCCAGGCTGGTATCATATATTTAATTTTGGATAACACTGCCTGCTCTCATCTCTCACAATGTGTAACGATATGGCGTCCCCTCTAAGATTTCTTCTGCCAATATCCAGTATATTGGCCAATCGTTTTGAATATTTTCAAAAGAGTACACAGTCATTCAAATATTTTCATTCACTTTTACTCCGTTTCTAGGCATTTATTTGTTATTCATAGGTCACCCAATCAAATTTCTTTTAACTTCAAAGTTCAACCAATGGCCTCCCTCGTACTATCTTAGACTTTCTGTCACTACTAGGTTTCAACAAAATTCAGGGAATTCCATCCCAAGCAGATATGACCAAACCTGACAGTATCTCTGTTCTCTATATGTTTTATTACCAATATCTAATTATCTAATGGACTTTTTAGATAATTTATTACATATTCCTAGTCCCCTAGCCTTCCTGTACACGAATATAAGATTTTCAAGGGGCTAAGTGGCGTAGTTAAGAATACGATCTTTTTTCGATGTTAAGTGTTTAATTTCAACTACCACCTGTTCAATTCTTTACGACTGTACTATCAGTATAAAGTCAGGAGCCCTACGTAAAATATCAGGTTTCCTAATAAGAATTAAACCTGTTTTCTAAACCTAACATCGTATCGTTAGTTTTTTTTCATCACTGTTTATTTGAAAAAATCAGGCCATGCACACTGCGAGTTGGTTTATTTTTAGACACACTGCGAGTGGCTTGCGTTACTGTGTTCCATGGTCCGTCTATCTCTCTCTGCTTTTTTTCTTCTAAGCCCGTCTGTCTTTCCAAGGCTAACCTTGTGCGCGATTCTGCACTAATGTTAGTTTTTTAAAAATCAAGGTCGTCTAGAAGATTTTACTACACATTCTATTTTTAGAACTACGGTTATCGCCGTATCGTTAAGCCTAAGCATTTTATTTAGGAACGAACGTATTAGGACAAGTAGAAATCTTGAGTTAGCCATTACGGCGTTATACAACGAAGGCGTTATCTATACTGGGAAAGCACTGGTCTTTCTCCATTCTTCTTCCTATCGTATTATTTCGTTCTGCTTTACATTTATGTGCTAATTTATATATGGGTATTAGAATTTGTCACCACACTCATCACTGTGGTTGTTTATTTTTTCCATATGCTTGTATCGCTCATTTTCTGTATGTTTCTCATCATCGTATGTTTTTGTAGTATCTATATGTAATTCTTGTCCTTGTCACCTGTTTGTAACTGTGGCTGATGAAGGGTAAAACCCGAAACGTCCCTTGTTTCACGTGAACCGTTAATTTGTAGAACTGATTCAACACTGTTTTATTGGTTTATATACTGATATTTTTATGGACTTTGTCGTAGATTTTATCAGATAGGTAATAGATGTTTATAGTCTGTCTGAGCAGAGGTGATAGTGATGACAATGTGAAAGTAAGGGGTAAGAAATAGTTTTATCACGAGGTGATCGTGTAAGAGAAAGGACAGTCTCTGGATAGAATAATTTATCTAATCCAGCCTATCTGGACGACGATATTTAAATCAGATGCACTTTCTCTCCTTGTACGAAATACAAGTTGCACTACACTCAAATGCACACAATTCTGTGACAAATACGCACGAACGTGAAAACAAACTATGAATAACATATAATCGATAGGGGTTGACCGACACGATAACGAAAGGTTTAATAAAGTTTATTATCAATAGAAGATCACAACAATAAGCATATCATGGTTTACAGACAAAATTGCAAAAGAAGAAATTAATCAAATAGGTTCTCCACCTCTGGTAAAGGAAAAGAAAAGACGATCCCAACAGAGGTTAATTAACCCAAAAGATCAAAAGTTAACTCCGCCTATGCCCGGTCCCAAGCCCGGATGAAAAAGGAGGAGGGCGGCCTGCATGGAGGCCGGAAGGAGGCAGCCCCTCCACCATGCAAAGGCACAACAGGCCAATCACCTGTTTGTCTTAAAACCTGATTATGCGAAACGTAAGAGAGAAAACCGGACTGATTCTAAAGGCGACGAACTGGAACGGACTACGGACTACGACTTATGGAACTTGGAACACACGAAGTATAAATAGGAAGGAAGAGGAGCTAGTGGAAGAGATGAGGAAAGCAAAACTAGAAATCCTGGCTATAACGGAAACAAAGAAAAAAGGACAAGGAGTTATGGATCTCGATGGCAACACGCTGCTCTACAGTGGTGTACCCACATCTGAAAGAGCTAAAAAGGTTGCATTGTGGCCAAAAATCAAAAAGATAGTATCAAGGGATGGAACTTTGTCTCGGAGCGCATTATGGTCGTAAAACTAAAAGAAGGAGAAACCATAGTCAACGTTAGAGTCGATGATTTAATTTGTCCTGGATACAATAAGTTATCTATGCCTTCAGTTGGTTGGAGTAAGGTTCATGCGTGTGATCGCCGACGTAGGATGAATAGAACATATATATATATATAGTTCCTATGTTGTTTAGCCTCAGGTGGCTGAGACGCTAGGTTAAGTTACACAAATCTTGCTGACAATATATTTCGCCACAGCTGGCTGATGAGATTGATATAAGTAAATCTGGTAATAGTTCTGGTCCAGTTAATATTATAATTTAATGGCTCTATTATGGTTTCTCTCATGAAAATGAGGAAAATTGGATCACATAGGTCACAGCAAGAAGCTCATCAATACTAAATATCCCTGGATGCTTATAATATTATAAGTTCGTATGATCATAAGTTCATATGGCCATAAAAAAAAACCGCCAGTACTCAGGTTGATCAGCCTAGATTTTAGGAAAGAAAATATAAACATTTAACCAAATTATCAATATCATATCTAACTTACTTACTTAGTCGTTCCTCTTCTACCGTGAGGTGTAGAGGTTTGGAAGAGAGAGCGCCATACTATTCTATCAGCTGTCTTCTTCCTGGCCTGGTTCCATTCTAGTCCTCGGTCCTTCAAAGATTGTCTAATGTTGTCCTCCCAGCAGACTCTGGGTCGTCCTGGAGGTCTGGATCCCTGGCTCTTTGTTTCCCATGCTTGTCGTGGTAGCCGATCTTCTCTTATTCTGCAGACATGGCCAAACCATCTTAGTTGGGACTGTTCTATTTGGGTCTGCAGCGGGTGGGATTTTAGGCCTTGACGTATCGTCTGGTTGCGGACCATGTCTCTTCTTGTTACTTCAACCACCTTCCTCAGACACCTCATTTCTGAGGTTTGGATCTGGCTTTTGTGGGTTGTAGTCATTGCCCATGACTCGCATCCATATGTCAAGACTGGGACATAGGTGGAGCGGTATACAGCCATCTTCGTTTTCTTACCTGTCGTGAAACGAGTGTAAGCCACTACTTGGTTAATCACTATGTCGAAATACAGATTTGCTTCAACCAATCAACGGTCACCGTTCACCAGTCTCTGAGACAGAATAAATTATACTGTTCACGCAGTTCACGCAAGATGGCGGCGAAAAACTGAATAAAATTAGGCGGTATGAGCAAAAGACGAAACCGGAGGAAACCAATCAACTTGCTCCGCCAGGAACCAACCGAAAGCTTTCCTTAAGTATTTACCTGCCTATATAATCGGGCGGATTTTATGCTAACCACGCAACACCAAAAACGAAGCCAGACCGACCGACTGAAGAGGAAGAACCTGTCACTTTGATTTATTGCTTTCTGAGGGCATCGACCTGCAGCCTACTTCACTAGTCGAGTCAAACTGGCATTTTTTAAATCTTGGAGGGTTTATTTGTGTCCTAAAAACCTGAGGTCGTATGTTCGAGTCAATCCCGCTGCCTGGAACTTCGCAGGAGCATAGAGATTGTACAGAAGCTACATCTTTAGTCCCCCTCAGTCTTGGGTGGGCTAAAGTAACGAGCCTCAGCAGGAGTTGTGTGAACCAAACTACGGAGAACAGAACTGTTTTAAGAGATGAGTACACATTCGTACCATTTCTGTCAGCATTGTGAGCATAGAAACTGTCAGTGATGAGAAAGGGAATTAGCATAGCAAGAGACAAAATTAACAGCATAGCTGAGAAGTGTTATATACTTAATTAACAGCACAGCTGATCCATGTACTATAATTAAATAACAGCACAGCTGATATAATTTTTTGTTCCTATAATTGGAAAACTTGTTGTAAAATATTTATATATTTTTTATAAAAATAAACATTTGTAAATCATATGTAAACTTACAAATTCATTACATTCCATTTTTCAACATTCACCCTTCAGCACAAGAGTAGATAGTGTATATACTAAATAAATACTAGGGAAATTGTATTTTGAACGACTTGTCAATTTTATCATTGTTAAGTAAAAATCTGTTTCCTTGTTTTTTTATTAATATCACAGTTAGTTACACAGCGGAGGTGGCGCTTTATGTCGGTCTCCTCTCTACTATTGTTTCGAGATCAGAGCATTCACAGCCGTAACTAATTTGTGATACCAGTAGTCCTCTCAGACACTGAAACTTCACCATTTTCTGCAGAAATTCTATTTCTGTAATTGTCAGTACTATACTGATCCAAGAGCAAAATAAAACCTCTCGCCACACTGGGGGTCGTTCCTGGGATATTTCTGTATATCTTGAGCCATACTTAGTCTATTCATCTATCTACACTCTATCTTGTGCCACCCATAGATAACATCTTCTTCTCTTCTTCTTCTTCCGTCCTTAGCCACCGACCGTCAAAGCAGTCAGTGGCCATTACGCCTAGTGGCGTCTTAGGGCAACAGCAGATAGGTCTTCTTTGCCATTGTTTACCCATCACGCCTAGTGGCGTCTTTAGGGCAATGGCAAATCAACCCATTTGCCGTTGTTTCCGTAATCGAAGTGACTGGCAAACGGGTGATCAGCCCGTTGTAATAGATAACATAAGAAACCAATTTTTGAAAAAAATTCTATAATAGGATTTTTTATTGTTTTCTTAGGAGGAGTACCATTTAATACTCAGTAAATAGTTGATGCTCACAAAGTTGCACAGAAATTATTTGTTCATTTAAATTAATTAAGTTTAATTACAATAATTGGGTTATAGTAAATTTACATACCCTATGTAAGTAACGCCATGGCTGATCTAGTGAAGTTCAGGACTGCGATCATGCAGATGGGTAAGGAATTAAACATGACAGGTGATGCTCTTACTCAGTATGTCACAACAGAAGTGGACAAACACATGGATAGGGAAGAAAGAAAGTTGCAATTAGAGACTGAAGCAAGGAAATTAGAGGCTGATAGAGAAGCAAAGAAATTGGAGGCTGAAGAAAGGCGGTTGCAAGCAGAAGCTGAAAGAGAAGCCAAAAGACTGGAAGCTGAAAAAGAAGCCAAAAGACTGGAAGCTGAGAGAGAAGACAAAAGACTGGAAGCTGAGAGAGAAGACAAAAGACTGGAAGCTGAGAGAGAAACCAAAAGATTAGAAATGGAAGCCAAGAAATGGGAGGCTGAAAATGAGGCAAAGAAAATTGAAGCTGAGGAAAGGAAATTACAAGCAGAGAGAGACCATCAGTTGAGATTAAAAGAGCTTGAAATTCAGGCAAATACTGGCAATAATGGTGGGAGCTCACCTCACTCTGAGAGTAGCTCCAGCCAGAGCACCTCAAGTGGGGCCATGAATTTTCATCTGGACCCATTTGTTGAGAAAGAAGACGCCATCGAGTCGTACCTGGATAGATACGAAAGACTAGCCACTACCTATGGCTTAGTGAAAGAAAAATGGAGTCTTAAACTATCTCAGGGATTGAGAGGTGTGGCCTACGATGTATATTTGAAGCTCTCAAGAGATGACCAGGAAGATTATGAAATCCTGAAACAGGCACTGCTTGTGAGATATGAAAAGAACTCAGAATCATATAGAAAGAAATTCCGAACCGCTAAACTTCTTCCAGGAGAAAACTATCACCAATTCTCTGCTAGACTGGAAACCTATTTGGAAAAATGGAGTTGTTTAGGAAAGTGTCAGGATCTGAAAGAAATGATAATGATGGAGCAGGTGAAAGAGTCCATGCCTCAAGAAATGAGGAAGTTTATCATGGAACAAGGAGCAGAGAGATTGGAAGATATTGTAACTGTTGCTGAGAGATATCAAGCAGCTCAGGCAGAATTATTAGGAAATAAGAAGAAACAGGGTGAAAACTTCAAATCATCACAAAACTATACCAAATATGAACAAAAGGACCATACCACAAGGAACAAACAAAGATTTGACCAAAAGGACAAAAACCCTCTAAGATCGGATAAGACACCTTACCGGAAGGAAGGAAAGTGGTGTAAAACTTGTCTAATGAGTAACCACAATACTGCGGACTGCAGAAGGAAGAATCCTCCTCATCATGCTGCATGTCTTACAACAGGGAATCAGGGAAGGAAGGAAATGGCAGTAAGTCAGAAAGACTTCCATCATCCCCCTGTCTGTGAGGAATGTGACCGTGAATGGCACTCAAGTACTGTGTTTATATGACACAGGATTGGACTTTGATTCAGTTGTGTGCTCTTCTCTAGTGAGTCCTGACCAGATAACCACAGAAACAGTGGAAATCAGAGGACCGATCAAGGGAGCAAGAACCATGACATTACCCATAGCCCGAATCAACATAAGATCTCGCTATGTGGAAGGAGAAATCAAAGCAGCAGTGATGGACGACCCTATTTACCCTTTGATTTTGGGGTGTAGGTATGTTTTCCTTGGAGAACCTATAAAACTGTAGTTATGGCAACAGTCCAGACCAGGGAAAGCTCCAGGAAAATGGAGGAAAATCCTATCAATACTCATCCAGAAGAGATGAAAAAGGCTCAAGCAGCGGACAGCACATTGAAGCCTTGTTTCGGCAAATTGCCTAAAGCACATAACCCTCCAGAGAAAGGAGACTTGTATATGAAGAATGGCCTACTATACAGAAAAGCTGGAACAGGACCTAAAGGGCATGGACAGCTTGTAGTGCCAAAATCTTACAGGGAGAAGGTTATGACGCTAGGACATGCTATACCCTTCAGTGGACATATGGGAATAGGGGCCACTGGACAAAGGATAGCCTGTCACTACTTCTGGCCAGGAATTACAGAGGACATAAAAAGATATGTAAGATCCTGTCCAGAATGCCAAAGAGTAGCTCCTAAGCATAGGACTGCACCAGCAACACTGGGAGAAATGCCTATTATGGGAACCCTTTTGAACGTGTTGCAGTAGATATTGTTGGACCCCTCACTAGGACCAAGAAGAGAAATGCTTACATCTTAACCTTGGTTGATACTTGCTCTATGTGGGGAGAAGCAGTGGCCATGTCAGCTATAGATTCAAAGCACGTGGCAGAGGCCCTGTTGACAATATTTACCCGATTAGGTTTCCCGCATCAGATATTGACTGACAATGGGTCTCAGTTTAAGGGAAAGCTAACACAAGAAGTATTCAGGATATTTCAAGCCAGGCACTATCATTGTAGTCCCTACCATGCCCAAGGGAACGGTCAAGTAGAGCGGTTCAATGGTACGCTAATTTCAATCCTTAGAAAGCTGGCGAGTGAAAAACCTGATACTTGGGATACATACTTACCCGCTGCACTATTTGCATATAGGGAAGTACCCCACAATTCAACTGGATTGGCTCCAGCTACATTGTTGTTTGGAAGACCAATAAAAGGTCCACTGGAAGCATTGCTGCGGACATGGACTGATGAAAAGGCAGAGGAAACAGTGACTTCCTCATACCAGTACGTCAACGAGTTGACATCTCGATTGAAAGCAGGTTGGAAACTGGCCAATGATAACTTAAGACAGGCCAGGAGGAAGCATGCTGCCTACTACAACAAAAAAGCAAAGGATAGGGAACTGGAGGTGGGTGAAAAGGTGTTATTACTGTTGCCAAGCAGCAATAATAAATTGCAGATTGGATGGCAGGGACCCTATGTCATACTGGAGAAACTTTCCAGGACCAATTATAAGATTGACAAGAAAGGAAAGGAGAAGGTATATCATGTCAATCTTCTTAAAAAATACTATGACAAGGAATCATCAGAAGTTGCACATATCATGACCCTAGCCATTGCAACAGAAATGCACGGTGAACCACTTCACTCTATGGAGTATCCACTCACAACTACAGAGGATTATGTTCAAGTAAATATTAGTGAACATTTAACTCCAGAGCAGAAGAAGAGGGTTCAGAAAGTGTTGGAAACCCATGCTGATGTGCTCACAGATAAGCCAGGTCGTACGAATCTGTTAGAGTACGACATGAAGGTTACCGACCCTACCCCAGTATGCATGAGAACATACCCTATACCCTATGCGAAAGCCCAAGCACTAAGGGAGGAAGTTGATTATCTGTTGAAGGAGAAAATTATCTCGAAGTCAGACTCTCCCTATAGCTCAAGTGTGGTGCTATTGAGAAAACCGAGTGGTGAACACAGGTTATGTATTGACTACCGGAAGCTTAATGCGATCACAGAATCTCAGGTGGACCCCTTACCTGACACCAACCAGCTGTTCTCTACACTGAGTAAGGCTAGGTATTTATCGAAGGTAGATCTAAGCAAGGGATACTACCAAATACCAGTGAAACCAGAAGTTAGGAAAATGCTGGCATTTAGTACATCGGACGGACACTACGAGTTTAATGTACTACCCTTTGGGCTGAAAAATGCTCCCAGTATCTTTTCAAGAATGATGAGGAAATTATTGGAACCTCTACAAAATCCCCATATCCCTAACTTTATGGATGACATTCTTGTTGCTACAAACACATTTGAAGAGCATATAGTAGCGCTCTCCATGTTGTTTGACAGACTGAGAGCCACTGGATTGACTGCACGTCCAACCAAGTGCTATATCGGTTGTAAGGAGTTGGAATTCCAAGGTCACACTATTTCTACAGGTCATATGTCTCCTGACCCAAAGAATATAGAGAAGCTAAAGAAGGCACCCAGACCTCAAACGAAGAAAGATGTGAGATCATTCGTGTCATTATGTGGGTTCTATCAGAAGTACATACCCCACTTTAACTCTCTGTGTGCACCATTAACTAACTTAACTAAGAAAGGACAGCCTAACAAAATCCAATGGAATGCTGATTGTGAAAAAGCTTACACAGAGCTAAAAGAAAAACTCACCAGCAAACCCATCCTTACACTACCCGATATCACACAGGAATTTGTATTAAGGACGGACGCTAGCAGTATAGGGATTGGTGCAACTCTCTTGCAGAAATCAAAAGCCCAGCTGGAGGAACTTTTACCAGTCGCCTACGCCAGTAGGAAGCTGAATGCAGCTGAGTTGAACTACTCGACCATAGAGAAAGAATGTTTAGCTCTAATTTGGTCCATCAACAAATTTTCACCTTATCTGTATGGGACACACTTCATTGTCCAAAGCGATCACCAACCTTTAACATTCTTGGCTGCATCTAAAAAGCTAAATTCGAGATTGTTAAGGTGGAGTCTGCTTCTGGCGCCTTATTCCTTTACCGTGAATTACATTCCGGGAAGAGACAATGTAGGAGCTGATTTTTTAAGTCGACACCCTAGTACTCTGGAAGGACAGACGCAAAAGGATTAACCACAGCAGGGGTTTACACGTCAGCTATGACAAGTCACAGCTAGGAAAGGAGGGGGCTATGTCGTGAAACGAGTGTAAGCCACTACTTGGTTAATCACTATGTCGAAATACAGATTTGCTTCAACCAATCAACGATCACCGTTCACCAGTCTCTGAGACAGAATAAATTATACTGTTCACGCAAGATGGCGGCGAAAAACTGAATAAAATTAGGCGGTATGAGCAAAAGACGAAACCGGAGGAAACCAATCAACTTGCTCCGCCAGGAACCAACCGAAAGCTTTCCTTAAGTATTTACCTGCCTATATAATCGGGCGGATTTTATGCTAACCACGCAACACCAAAAACGAAGCCAGACCGACCGACTGAAGAGGAAGAACCTGTCACTTTGATTTATTGCTTTCTGAGGGCATCGACCTGCAGCCTACTTCACTAGTCGAGTCAAACTGGCGCCCTTTTTTTTTTAAATCTTGGAGGGTTTATTTGTGTCCTAAAAACCTGAGGTCGTATGTTCGAGTCAATCCCGCTGCCTGGAACTTCGCAGGAGCATAGAGATTGTACAGAAGCTACATCTTTAGTCCCCCTCAGTCTTGGGTGGGCTAAAGTAACGAGCCTCAGCAGGAGTTGTGTGAACCAAACTACGGAGAACAGAACTGTTTTAAGAGATGAGTACACATTCGTACCATTTCTGTCAGCATTGTGAGCATAGAAACTGTCAGTGATGAGAAAGGGACTTTAGCATAACAAGAGACAAAATTAACAGCATAGCTGAGAAGTGTTATATACTTAATTAACAGCACAGCTGATCCATGTACTATAATTAAATAACAGCACAGCTGATATAATTTATTGGAAATTGGAAAAACTTGTTGTAAAATATTTATATATTTTTTATAAAAATAAACATTTGTAAATCATATGTAAACTTACAAATTCATTACATTCCATTTTTCAACATTCACCCTTCAGCACAAGAGTAGATAGTGTATATACTAAATAAATACTAGGGAAATTGTATTTTGAACGACTTGTCAATTTTATCATTGTTAAGTAAAAATCTGTTTCCTTGTTTTTTTTATTAATATCACAGTTAGTTACACAGCGGAGGTGGCGCTTTATGTCGGTCTCCTCTCTACTATTGTTTCGAGATCAGAGCATTCACAGCCGTAACTAATTTGTGATACCAGTAGTCCTCTCAGACACTGGGACTTCACCATTTTCTGCAGAAATTCTATTTCTGTAATTGTCAGTACTATACTGATCCAAGAGCAAAATAAAACCTCTCGCCACATTACCAACCTCTTTCTTGCTGAGGAATCCTCGATTTATGGCCTGATAAAGTCTCCCAGCCGCTGCTTTTCGAGTGACCAACTCTTCTTTGATGCCCCCCTTTCGGTCTATAATAGCTCCGAGATATTTAAAGTGGTCGACCTGCTCCAGGACCTGTTCTCCCAACTTAATCTGATGTTTTCTTTCTTCTCGTGATATCACCATGGATTTTGTTTTAGAGCTGCTTATGACCATCCCTCTCTTCTCCAGCTCTTCCTTCCAGACTTGCAGGTTGGATTGGAGATGTGTCTCTGATTTAGCAGTCAGGACAACATCATCAGCAAATGCTAGCTCTGAAATACAGACCTGTCTCATCTTCCAGTACCCCACTGAATACTTTCTTGTTCTCTCCTTACATGCCTTGATGACATCGTCCATGAGAAGTATGAAAAGATAAGGTGACAGGATATCGCCTTGTCTTACACCAGTGGTGGTCCTGAACTCTTCTGACTTATAGTTTGCTGTCCTCACATAATTTCTGCAAGACTTGTAGAAGCTCTGTTTAGCATGTATCAGAGGTGCTGGAATGTTCTTCCTTGCCAAACAGTCCCAAAGTTTGCTCCAGGGGGCCCTGTCAAACGCCTTTTCCAGATCTATGAAACAAAGATGGATCTCACTCTTGTACTCAATGGCCTTTTCACTCAGCTGCCTGAGTGTGAAGATTAGGTCTTGAGTACTTCGGTTTGCTCGGAATCCGCATTGGGCTTCATCCAATTGTGGCTCAGCTAGGCATCGGAGTCTCTGCTCTAGGATTCTAGAGTAGATTTTACCAGGGACACTGAGAAGGGATATGCCTCTGTGGTTTCCACATTGTCGATTGTCACCCTTTTTGAAAATCGGTGTTATGATGGCAATCTCCCAATCCTTTGGTATGGCCTTGTTGCACCATGCTGCTTGTAGGACCCTTAGGAGTAATAGGTCGCCTGATGCTCCCATGTACTTAACCATTTCTGGTGTTATACCATCATGCCCTGCTGCTTTGCCCATCTTGATTTTCTCCAGTGCTGCCTTCAGTTCTTCCATCTTTATGTCATCTTCATCACCATTTGTATCCTCTTCTGTGCTAGTGGTTATCATTTCTGATGCTCTACCTTGCTCACCATCAAGGAGTTCTGAGAAATATTCTTTCCATCTTTCCATTACTTCCTTCGGGGCAGTAAGCAATTTGCCTTGCTTGTCCTTTATATATTTAAGAGGGCATTGTTTTTCCTTCCTCATGTTCTTTAGGGTCTTATAGAACAATTTCTGGTTTTCTTGCGCATCCTTTTCTAGCTTTTCTCCAAATTCTTCCCAGGACTTCTGTTTTGCTGTTAGCACTTTGTTCTTTGCTTCTGTTCTGAGTATCACATATTCTGTATATTTCTCTATTTGTCCTGCTGTGTTTTTAGCTCCTAAGTATTGTTTCCATGCCATTTTCTTCTCTCTTATTTTCTCTTTGACTTCTTCTGTCCACCAAGGTGTCCTCTTTCTCTTGTTCCCAAGTCAGACTTCACCACATGCTTCTGCAGCAGCTGTCTTTATGATGTCCTTGAATTTAAGCCACAGGGTTTCCAAGTCGTCAGGTTGTTCTTCTGTGTTTCTCACCGCTGTAGCAATAAGCCAATGATATCTGGTCTTAATTTCTGGATCTTTCAGCTTGTAGGTCCTAATGCTCATTTATTCCGTTCGTTTACTTGGTTTCTTGCGTGGTGCTGGGCAGTTCCTAGGCTGAGCAACTCTTTCAGTTGTTCTTTTAATTGTAAGCAGGTAGTGATCACTTCCAATCTCTGGCCCCCTCCAGACTCTAGCATCCCGGACATATTTGAATGAGCTCCTCCTAACAATGGCATAGTCGATCACTGACTTCTCATTCTTTGTTGGTTCACACCTAGTTTATGCATGTATGCGCTTATGGGGGAACTTTGTGTTGGTAATGATCAGATTCTGCTCACTGCAGAATCTGAGGAGTCGCTTTCCATTGTCATTGAGAGTATCTTCTCCATATCTTCCGATAACTCCACCCCATCTAGCATGGTCATTTCCAACTCTGGCATTGAAATCTCCGAGCATGATAATTTCATCTAGGCAGTCATCCACTGTCCTTTGAAGCAGCTCGAAGAATTCTTCCTTGACCTCTGCTCTCTCATCCTCATTTGGCCCATACACTATGACCAGGTTGACTATGGTTTCTCCTTCTTTTAGTTTTACAACCATAATGCGCTCCGAGACAAAGTTCCATCCCTTGATACTATCTTTCTGGTTTTTGGCCACAATGCAACCCACGCCCCCTTTAGCTCTTTCAGATGTGGGTACACCACTGTATAGCAGAGTGTTGCCATCAAGATCCATGACTACTTGTCCCTTTTTCTTTGTTTCGGTAATAGCCAGGATTTCTAGTTTTGCTTTCCTCATCTCGTCCATCAGCTCCTCTTCTTTCCCATTTATCCTTCTTGTGTTCCATGTTCCATAAGTCGTAGTCCGTTCCAGTTCGTCGCCTTTAGAATCAGTCCGGTTTTCTCTCTTATATTGCTTGTAATCATAGTTTAAGACAAACAGGTGATTGGCCTGTTGTGCCTTTGCATGGTGGAGGGGCTGCCTCCTTACGGCCTCCATGCAGGCCGCCCTCCTCCTTTTTCATCCGGGCTTGGGACCGGCATAGGCGGAGTTATCATATCTAACACGTGTTAAAATAGGACCTCTTCACCACTCCGTTATAAATTAGATTTAAAACACACGTGTCTAGCTTATCCTATCGTTTTTAACGCGTGATATGAACACTAGTCATTTTAAAAATTACATAAAATGGATAGAAGTAAATAATATATACCGTCAGTAGACAGTTATTTAATGTATGTACTAGTCAATTTAAAACATCTCTTACTGGGAAATAGCGAGTAATTAAATTCACTTTACGGCTGAAAAAGATTTAGCTATAAGTTATTTAATTAGCACAGAAAATCTCAGTGAAATCTAATGAAAACTTTAAACACACTAAATCACTTAAAGGCTAGTATATAAAGTACCGCAATCAGAAAAATAAAACACTCCACGAAAATCTAATAATTTTCACTCTGTACGAGAAATCTAAGATATCGAGCTAGTGAATTTCAGATAGATTTCTGAACAACTGATCATGGCTATCGAAGAGACATGGTACATATCCGTAAATTCCGTTCTATCGCTCTTTAATGCGAAAGTCACTCCTACTGCCAGACCCGAGCCCATTTGCCGTTCGATTCTTGAATCAAAGGTAATTTTACCACCTCTGCCGCCGACAACCTCTCTGGCTTGACTTTCATCATCTCCGCCTTGCCGAATATCAGCTACGCAATTAATTCCCCTGACAGTTTTACAATTCCAGGTCCGTCTCAGACTTAACATCGCCCCTGATCAAAGAATCTATTACGCCATGCTCCGCGCTCTCTCTGTGTTCCACCGTGCTTAATTGCCAAACGGCTCACGTGTTAATTGCACTTGTGAATCCGGCGTTCCTGTAGCAAACAATAAACTAGATGGGAGGGGCAAAAGTGGATGATCACTGCTGCACTATTTCCATCTGTGACAGACTTGAAAATACAACATCAAAAACAAAAGGATGCACTATTTACGTTATGAAGCCTCAGGCTGCAAGCCATACTGCATAGTAAGAAGTTGTTCTCATGCTTGTGGAAAAAAAAAGTCATTTAGGGATGGAGAGTTGACAAAATGTGCAGTGAAGATGGCACAAGTGTTTGGGGAAGATAACGCTGCTAAAAAAATTGAAAGTGAGTCACTGTCTGATCTAACAGTTGCAAAGAGAGTAAAAGAACTTAATGAGTATGTGTCTTTCAATTTGAAAGATGTGATTAGGCATTGCAAATACTTTTCTTTGGCTTTGGATGAAAGTATAGACATTAGTGACGTAAGCCAACTGCTCGTTTTCACACGTACTGTAGATGAGGATGTTATGATACATGAAAATCTCATGAAGAAGCAACCTTTGTATTGTAATACAAAGGGTTCGGACATTTATGCAGCTCTCGATTCTGCTGTTAGTGAATATGGAGGGTTTCACAAGTGCTCTTGTATTAAACTGACGGTACAAGAGTTATGAACTTGGGTTAGTTGATTTGCATTATTCAACAAGAAGCGTTATGTGGCAAAATATTGCAGATGAGTGATGTAATGAAGAGTGTTGTAAGTGAGTGAACTTAATTAGGGGTGGCACCAAATCTCAGATCTAGGAAGTTCATTTCGCTCCTTGAAGAACTGAATGCTTAATATAGTGACACACCACTGCACTCAAGTATCAGGTGGTTGAGTTCTGGGATAACTCTTCAGCATTTCTTTGTCTTCGAAAAGAAATAATATTCAGAATGAGAAGATTGACAACACTGATGAATATCAAAATAAACTGCAAGATACAAATTTTCTTTGTTCTCTGGCATTCCTGGCTGACATGATAGGTCACTTGAATGTACTGAACCTGAACTTACAAGGCAAACGGCAGTATGTGTCACATCTAGTTGGACCTATTGATGTTTTCCGCAAGAAGCTGCAGCTGTTCAGCGCTTGTTTAAGGAAGAATGATCTTGCACACTTTGTTTCCTGTCGTAAACTGACAACAGATGATATCACAGCAGATTTGTCAGGCTTTGCAGAAAAATAACGAAACTATCTCATATGAGTTTGATAATAGATTTGCAGACTTTGACAAACTAAAGCACAGTCTTCAGTTGTTTAACAATCCGATGGAAGCTACAGTGGAGATACAGAGCTTCAGATTGAATTATGTGAACTGTAATCTGATCCAATGTTGCTAACAAAGAAAAGAAAAAACAAAGTCCCGATATTTTCTGGAAGATGGTTTGCGAACAGCGTTTCCCCAAGCTGAGAGACTTTGCACTAAGGATATATTCAATGTTTGGCAGTATATATATTTGAGAAAATACATTTTCTGCGATGAAACAAGTGAAATATAAATCACGAAATAAAATGGGAAATGATTTGCTGGATGCGTTTCTTCGACTTGCTACCACTAACATTGACACTGATATCAAGACTCTGGTTAAAGAAGACCCACACCCCGAAACTTCCCATTAGGACAGCCTATCTACTTCAAAGGTGTCTACCTTCGCACAAGATTACTCTTGGCAGAGTTGTAGATAGAAGGATAATGATGCTTCTACTTCGAGGGAGTTTCAAAAGATATTTCAGAAGTCAAGAACAATGCTGAATTAGTCTGAGTATGTTAACTTTTTATCTGACCCGCCCCTTTTGTGAACATGTATTGTACGATTTAGCTCGTTCAATACCCAGCTGATTTAACTCAGCGAAAATCTGTTTATTAGCTCGAGCTATATATATATATATATATATATATATATATATATATATATATATATATATATATATATATATATATATATATATATATATATATATATATATATATATATATATATATATATGTATATATATATATATATATATACATACATACATACACACACAAGTTCAAGACGTGAACTATAGGGATAAAAATGGATGTTACTACACACACACACAAAACCATGTAACACACTTTGACGTCTCATAATGTGTACTTTTACTTGTACACATAGAATACAAGACCAAAAGGTCTTTTATATTTGGCCATGCGTCCTAATATAACCGACGGACCCTGCGTCGAAGTTGAGCCGGGCGTTCCTCGCCAAAAAGAGGCTAAATTTTATATTTAAAAAATAATTGTACACATTTCTTTCTCTCATTTAAAAAACTGGCTTCTTTCTTTCATTATAAAACTGGCTTCTCTCTTTCGTTATGAAAGTGGCTTCTTTTTTTCATTATAAAACTGTCTTCTTTCTTTCGTTATAAAACTGTCTTCTTTCTTTCATTATAAAACTGTCTTCTTTCTTTCATTATAAAACTGTCTTCTTTCTTTCGTTATAAAACTGTCTTCTTTCTTTCGTTATAAAACTGGCTTCTTTCTTTTATTATAAAACTGGCTTCTTTCTTTCGTTATAAAACTGGCTTCTTTCTTTCATTATAAAACTGGCTTCTTTCCTTCATTATAAAACTGGCTTCTTTCTTTCGTTATAAAACTGGCTTTTTTCTTTTGTTATAAAACTGTCTTCTTTCTTTCATTATAAAACTATCTTCTTTCTTTTGTTATAAAACAGTCTTCTTTCTTTCATTACAAAACTGTCTTCTTTCTTTCGTTATAAAACTGGCTTCTTTCTTTCTGTGTAAAACTATCTTTTTTCTTTCGTAATAAAATATCTTCAAAAATAGGATGAAAATTATATCTACAAATTTCAATTACAACTATTTATGTATTGACATTCTGAGGTCCTGTGTTTTAATCACTTTACAGCAGGACTGCCCCCACGTAGTTCACCGGGGGCCTCTGACGAGACCAACAAAGAATACGCCAACTGCTCTCTCAGGCACAAACTGCTAAAGAAAGAACCGCTGCAAGAGTAAATGAATGCTTTGGGGCAGGCATCCTGCAAAGGGGCCAGCCTCCACTGGTGGTTCTATGCTCCATTAGGAACGACAACGGAAAAGAAGAGACAAGAAGACAGCAGCACTAGTACGATATATGTATGACAAATACAAGAGTACTTTTGGAGAGTGGGAGTCGCGCTGGTGTAATGGTTACCAAACTGCGCTGGCGGTCGGGTGATCCAGGTTCAAGCCCGGGCGAGGAAATTTTAAAGAGTGTCGTCAACCGGGATTTGGACTGGATTAATTTGCGCCCTGGCGAGACCATTTGAAGCAGTGTCGTCGACCAGGGACTGGAATAACCAGCTACCCCAGTTCTAATGGGTACTCTCCGAAGACGGCGAGTATCTGCCTGAATGGCGAGAGGACACCTGTCAGCGTACATGGACAAAATGGATACTCGCGTAAAATCAGTCTCAGGTTAGACATACTAACCTGAGATTTCACCTCGAGTAATAGCGGGCGTAAGTTGTTGGAGATTTCGTGTGACAGGACAAGCTGAATATTAAGTCAGAGGTATAACAGTAAACACCACACAGATTATTAATTTCTAAATAAGACACGCCAGAGACATTAGATTAGGGTTTCTTACCCTGTGGTCCACGATTCATGAAAGGGGTCCGCGTGCATAACCTCATATTTAAAATGTAACGTTTTCATTATGCTTTTATGTGCATTTTTTCCAAGAAGGGGACCATAGCATTGATTGGACAATCAAAGTGGTCATGACACAAAGAAGGTTAAGAAAACCTGCGCTATATGATAATAATTCACTATAATGTATAATAGTCAGTTGTTTAAACATACGAGGCGTGTTCAAATGAAACCCGACCGTGCTGCGCCAAGTGGACATTCGTAGGAGGAGCATGATGACGTCACATCTGACGTAATAAGCACATACGAATGTACAAGTGTGTAAGTGTTCATTCTCCTAGTATTCATTGGTTTTGCTGCAGACCGTTAAAATAATGGCCGGTGTGATAAGGAATCCGTCCAAAAAATTCAAGTCACAGATTTCCGCCGGTAAGGTTATGCTGACCGCATTTTTTGACCATGAAGGGCTTCTATTGGTAGACTTTAAAGAGCATGGCGTGAACATCAATGCCATCCGCTACAAGGACACACTAGACAACCTGCATACAGCCATCAAGAATAAACGACCCGGCATGCTTTCGCGTGGTGTGATTCTGTTGCACGACAATGCTCGTCCACATGTTGCGAACATTGTGCAGGAAGCGTTAGCAAGGAAAAGGTGGGAAGTTCTGCCACACCCAGCCTACAGCCTCGATCTGTCACCATGTGACTTTCATTTGTTTGGACCCTTTAAAAAATCTCTAAAGGGACAACGATTCGACTCCGATGCAGACGTCAGGTCCTCGGTGACCAAATGGTTCAATAAGCAACCAAAGTCATTTTTCTCGGACGGAATCCGCCGGCTACCCAAGCAGTGGGATGCGTGTCTGAATGCCTATGGTGACTATTTCTAAAGGACCCCAGTGAGTACTTGCTTCATAACAATTGCTGTATTTAATTCTACTACGCCTGCTGATGTACCTTACATATATTTGTTATAAAGCCACTGGGACGGGTTTCATTTGAACACACCTCGTATATAAAAGCCCATTCATGCACTGAGAAGTTTGGCAGCGAACTACAAACAACTGCAAATTACGAAAACATAAGGGAGGGGGTGGGAGCATTTCAAAGTTTGTATATATATATATATATATATATATATATATATATATATATATATATATATATATATATATATATATATATATATATATATATATATATATATATATATATATATATATATTTTTTTTAATATGTTGTAAATAGGATTGCCCTTATTTTGATTCTAAAAACCACCGAAAAGTTCCTAATCCCGAACATAATTTGTTGCCCTCAAGCCAAAACTGAAATTAACTAGATTCAAAGACATCACATTTCCCGGCCCCTTTTACTCCACCTGGTATTATTCGGGGATAACGCTGATTTCGAAGGCGGAAAACTGAAAATAATATCGAAATTGTGTGTGCTTCTCAAATGTTTGTTAAATGGTGTTTGCTTATAAAGGTTAGTTTGGAGTTAGGATAAAGCGAAACAAAAATTCGATTTTCTGACAAGCTTAATGTCAGATAAGAGATTACTTTCTGATAAAGTAATGAATTGTTACTTTTGGAACACATTGTCATATGAAATTAACTACATGTTCGCGAGTCTGTACGCAAGGCATCGTATGTCTTATTGCCATATATGGTAATACGTGACCTTTTGCTTCACACACCTTATTTCACGTGGAATATTTTGAAAGTACCATACCCTAACCCGAGTGTTTGAAAATGATTGGAGCGATTATTTAACTCCATAACAAACAGATGCGTGGGAGACAGGGAATACGAGGGCTGTCCGGAAAAGAATCGGCCATAATTAATATTAGAAAAACCGTTTGCGCGACGTTTGCGTGTAACTTGGCAGCCAAATAGAGTGGCCTGTTATGCACATACGTGTGCAATGTTGACGTTGCTGCATTGTCAAAGCACAGTGCAATGCGCGAAGCTTCAGTATTTTTTAGAAAAACAGGGACATTTCTTACCAAGCAAATTCTTACTGTCTTGATTAACAGACGACAGGAAAAAAAATAACCACCACTCACAACAACAGCCAAAAAAAAAATGTGTGTGTAATAGTCACCGGAATACTAAACATACGCACTTGAAAAAAAAAAAAAATGTAAAAACTGATGTCCGGATCCGAAAGAAAGTTAGAAAACAAAAACATAAACACATTTTTAAAAATTATCATTATACATGCTGCGTACATATCTTTTGTGTTACTATAACAAAGTAAGCGCAAACGGCCGAATTGCGAGGTTTGTCGCAGTTGGCCCATGTATAGGGGAAGGACCCCCTTCTTTATTTGTGCACACTATATTACCGATGAGCATTAACATGGCGCTGGAAACGTGGGGTAACACTACGCAAAAATCGGGCGGTAAGAGTCAGAATTCACGAAGAACAAAACAAGAACTCGCAAATAAGTCAATTAAAATGAATTTGATACACGCTGATGAAACCGACATTTAGTATAACTTATCTGGAACCCCACAAAAATCAGAATCTTCGATTCAAATGTTAAGTCAGTTCTATTGCATGGCTCTGAAACATGGAGAACAACAAAAACATCAACCAAAAATCTAGTTGTATAAATGAGTGCTTCTGTTGAATATGACAGAAGTGTCATGATCATCAGTATGACCAATGTGAAACTGACAACAAAACCAGATAAGGGCCAATGGAACGAGAGATGACAAGAACCAGATAAGGGCCAATGGAACAAGAGATGAGAAGACGATGCTGGAGATGGAAAGGTCACACATTGAGGAAACTCGCTGACAACATGTGTTCTAGAATCACCAGGAGAGAGGTAGAGGGAAACGAAAGAACATATTGTAGAGAACTGGAAAAGAGCGTGAGTGGAATGAAGAAGGCAAAGAAAGAATTTGAGATGATGTCACGTGACATAAAGACTTGGCATACGTTTGTTGAAAGTCTATGCTCTTAGGTAAGCTGGCGGATAATGATCTGAGCCCCCATGGAACAAAGACCATGACAAAACAAAGGCGGACAATGGTTTTTAAGTCTGAGTTCGTCTAGTTTTGGCGAGATGCACCTCGTTCAACCTAGACACAAGGTCCGTCGTATATATACTGGTCAAATATAAAAGTGCTTGTAGTCTAGCGAAGAAAACAACAGTGAGGCAAGATGGATGAATGAAGCTTGTTGTCTGAGCACACAATGAAGTCAAATGTACCGATCGATATAGCGTTATACGTCATCTATGCCTATTCATCTACGTTATACACACTGGGGAAGGGAGACTAGTCATAATGTACAAAGCTAGATAGCTGCCGTTAGATACAACAGGATACAATGGTCCTCTCGATCACTCAAACGCCCCCAGGTTTTCTGACGTCATTCATTTCTGCAGAATCTGTCATTCATTTCTGCAGAATCGGCATGTGCGCGAGACGCCCCCTTTAGAACAAACAATAAAACTACAAATAAAATGTTGACAATACGACCAGCTCCTGTCGTTACAAACTCCCAAATAATGCGGTGTTGTCGCTTCAAAATGTAATGCTTTACTGTTCTATTACAATAGTCCCCATCTTCAGCTTCTTAATAAACAGTAATCGCCCCAGATAATTTAACCACATGAACAAAGATTATAGACTATGAGTTGTAGAAATTCAAGTTCTCTGGAATGCTAAGGTTGTACCGTATGTGAAATTTTTCTTCTTTAAGTGCTATGCCAGCGGGCGTTGATGATTATGTCTCTTCACAACTTGATGGAAGTTAATGGGGTTTATCAACTCTGTTGTTGGCTTCTTTCCCTGCAATGATGTCAAACAGTATCGTCTCTCTTTGGTTCGTCCTCTATTATTTGTTTCCTTAAATTTTTCCTGCTGTCACCGTGTATTCCAGATTTCTTCTTCTCATAATAACATGCCAAAATAATGTGGTTTGCTTATACATTTCCAGGGATTCCCCCTGTGGTGAAACATGTTGAGAAGCCAGCACTGCACACAAAGCTTGGAGGAATCTTGAGCCCCAGGCGTAACTCTGGCTTTTACCTGGTTGCCTGCATGCAGGAGGATCGCACTATGGACCTTATGATAGGCAGGGGAAGTTGAGAAGTGGCTCTGTGCAGGATGTGATGATTCCTTGCGAGAGCCCAGAACTAGAGCACAATATTTTAGCTCTGCATATTTGGAGAGCTCCTTTGGACAGCGGGGAATGCACAGTATGCCACATGCTTCTTCCTCCTAGCTTGGGACCAGATGTGATGGTTCTTTAAATGCAGGCCAAGTTGGAGGAACTGGAGATCATAACTTCAACTCAACACATTTCGAAATGGCAGAAAAGCCTAGATCTACAATGTACATCATACCAAGGGCTCTTCAACTTGGAACTGGCTGCAAAAGAGTAAAAATCTCAGCAGCCATAGTTAAACAACAACAATTCGAGATTACCAATACTTCTATCGTTTTGCTATTAAGGACAAGGCTCTTTTCTTTTCCTTTCTATCACTACTGTAACTTTTTTATGCTATTATGACTACATCTGCAGAGTAACAGCGTATCTCAGGCTGTTATATTATGTCCACCAACTGATATTTCTAACATGTCCTCCTATGGATCACATTCTATTTTCAAAGTACAGACCGAACAGATCAGGTGACAACATTATCAAATAATGGATGAAATTACAAAATAAAAAGACACATATTTAATCATGATCGTTTTGTGTGTCTGTCTTCTGATACAAAAAAGACAACATTACAATACCATTCATAAGTACGGTAGCTAAACAAGAAAGCTTTTTTTTAAAAATCAACAACAACAAACTCTGTATGCAGGTCTCAAGGGCCACCTAAAGAATCCATCATAACTGAAGGTAAAAAATGGTTTTCGCTGCTGATGATAGAGGAAAGGACCAGCTCAATCTTGTTCATATTGTGATTTAGCTGAAGTGGTACAGCCAGAATTTCTACAATACAATAAAGCAGCGGTATTCAGCGTGGGGTAAGCGTACCCCTAGGTAGGGGTACGAGAAGACATCTAAGGGGGTACGTGAAAATAAAGTCTGCCAATGCAATGTATAGGTAAACTGAATATTTGGAATTATGCACCAATAACCTTGGGGGTACATAGTTAAAGATAAATTATATCTGAGGGTATGCCAACAACAAAAAATGTTGAATACCACTGCAATAAAGAAATGCATTGGGTACATCCCTCAAAGCAACATCCAGCATTTCATATGTCTTGTCCCGGAAGTTACCTCCAATCTCTAATCTAAACTGGGGGCATAGAAGTCAAAGTTGTGAGAAACATATGGCATATAGAAAGCAGGAGAGTGAAAAATGCAAAGGAGAAAAGTGCAGGAGTCTGTAGGGCTCTAATGGGTGCCAGTCATGTCCAAGAAATCAAAGAAGGTAGAAAATGAGTAGCAACTGTCACTGTTTGTATGTTAAATTGGCAGAATCCAAGCTATAGTTTTAATTTGCCAATTATAATTATAATTTGAGTGGAAAGATCCCCTTCTGTGGTTGCATCCAATAGTTCATCACCTTTGACATGTACAGGATTCATCAGGGCAATACAATCAATGACTCGCTAAATATTTATAGTATTAAAAATTACATTTTCTTAAAGTATAAAACGTAAATGTTATCAACGGCTCATTGTCATGATAATGGTGAAAGAGGAAGCCAAAATAACTGGGATCTCATGGATACAGCGAAAAAGATGATAACCTAAAATAGATGCTGAGCAACAGTTGCAGCCTGTGTAGAATAGGATTGAAATGGTATGACAAGATCACCAATGTGGAACCAGACAAGTACTAGTGGAAAAAGAGGTGATGTAGTGGTTTTTGATGTTATTGTATGGTTGTTATGTTACCTAGTGTACTGGATGAGGTCAGCTGTGAAGGCTCCTGAGATAAAAGTTTATGTGAGTTACAGAAGGCCTGTCTGCTACCACTTACGACCTCAAACAGACCTATTCTACTATTATGAATGTTAGCTACGTTAAAAGTCTAGGGTACTGAAATGTAATGTGTAGGTAATAAAATACACAGACACACACATGTAAATAATAAGTCTAATAATAATAATAAATTCTATGATAAACTGAACTAACACTGGCTGTTAAAGTTTAAGTTTGAAATTTTTTTTAAATTTATTAGTCCTGAACCAATTGTTTCTTTTGGTCAGAACATATGATATATATTGCATAATCAAATGTAAATTGTGTACATAGGTATATTATTACAATGGTTAATATTAATAATATCTACAATGTCTTGGGAAAAACTAGCACTGGATGTTTAGTTGGGGTGGCGTCATCATGCCCAATCTATGGTTACAAAGTTCAGTGTCCTTGACATATGGACTGATATTAATGTTTATTTAACAAGATTTATTTCTTTATTGATGGTGGAAATAGTTTATCAATCTCCAGCAGGCCAGGTTTGCACTTTACTGGCCTGTAACGATGTAGTACAGAATTCTTGTGGCCCACTCCTCTCAGTAGCTGGAGTAAAATGTTAGGCTGCACAGACACCCGCTTTTGTACTTCTACAAAAGCATCTGGCACAATCGTAGTGCCAGATCAGAAACTCTGAAACAAAATTTGTGCCATGTGTCAACACTCTGTTTACTGCGCCACTCTTACACACAACACCACAAAACAACATTACACAGATTGGGTCAGATCCCTCTGACCAACTTAGCACATCTCACCCAGTTGTTATCAAATAGTACCAGTTTCCCAAGACTGCATTGCATCCGAAAGTTTCCTCTTTCAATAGTGATTTCCTCTTCCATTCAATAAGGTGGGTGATATTCCATTTCCACTGATCTCAAATATAGATCCTCCTTCCATGGACTGCTGTGGGGACCTTAGATAGGTTTTCATATATTCAATCACTTATTTTGTCTTTTCCTTACCCTGGACTGCTGCTGGGGACTAGCAAAA
Source organism: Oreohelix idahoensis (assembly GCA_024509875.1). NCBI lineage: Eukaryota > Metazoa > Mollusca > Gastropoda > Stylommatophora > Oreohelicidae > Oreohelix > Oreohelix idahoensis. Next base: position 198,882 of record JAMPIV010013079.1, read on the forward strand.
GAGCTGCTGGCTAGATTAGCACTCACTTGTCGTAATCATTTTTTATGATGCGTCTCTTTCTGGCAGTATTAAAAAAGAACTTCAAATTTCAAACTAAAAGTCCAGTCTCAGTCTAGTATGTAGTATTTTTCCCCCAAATTACACTTGTTTTTTGGACTAACTACATGAAAAAACTACACAAACCTGCCCCACTAAGTTATTTTTAGCTACTATCCTCCGACTTTGCCCCTCGTTCATCTGCAGTTTGATTTTTGCATTTTTAGTCTCAAGGACGCCAAAATGTAACTTTAGTGAAAATATGCACAAAAAACTGTTCGCTAGTCTGATTGGAACAATACGGTCTTTCGTCAATATCTTCCGTGTTATCTGTCCGTCTGCATAATTAAAAGTATATTATTTCTCTGCTCAAGATGGGCTATCAAACTAGCTAGGTTTTATTTTCATAACTTTATTATTAAAGAAAACCCTACTTTTCTCAAGGTTAGTTTTTGAAATTTGTTTTTGAACCTTCGTCCACGGCGTTTGCCGCTGTATTCAAACAAAACAACTAATTACTGTAAAACGTCTAAGATTCGACTGTTTCGAATAAGAGCTAAGGTCTTTTTTTCTACCAATTCCTTACATTGTGTCAACTAGTGTCGTGATTTTTTCCTTTAAACTACAAATTGCGTCTTTTTGCTTTTTTAGATTCAAACACGTGTTCAGACCGTCATAATTTTTCCTTTTATCTCCGTTTCCCTCCCGTCTAAAAGGGTAAACCGTTTAGTCTGCATGTTCCAACTAGTTAGTTTCAATGGCGGTAGAAAGCGCTGGCATAGGCGAGAATGTATCCTCGTATCTTACCTATAATTTTATCCCTACATGTTATCTTACCCGTTATCTTTATAATTGGAGGTATTTTAACGTTGCATCACTGTATTTTTCACCACAGGTGAGTGGAAGATGTATGTCTTGAATAGAATGCTCTCCACATGTAAGCCTACCTTGCTGTGGTTGGAGAGCTTGAGCGCCCCAATGATCCCGGGAGCTATGCCGGCGGGAGTTTTACTCCTGGCAGGGTCACCCAAGCGGACAGGTCCTGGGTGAGGGGCCAGACTAAATGGGCTGAGGAGTGGGTGGAACCCTATAGGTGTAGATGCAGAACCCACCGGCGAAAGGTACATGCTCTGGTCTGCACCAATCCACCCCCACTTCGTGGGTTAAATGCTTTCTTGCCTCATTCTTCACTGTTTGTCGTCTATCGGGAGTAGTTTGGGACCCCATACAGTGTAGGCGCAATGCCCACCGGCGAGTGGACCATGCTCTGGCCAGCATCAACCCAAACCCCAGGCATGGGTTAAAATCCCGGGTAGATGAAGCTCGTAAGCCTTGGAAGGCAGTTCGTCTAGGAGAAGGAAAACTCTGATTTCAAACCACCTGCTGCCTTGCAGGTAGGCTGGGGACAGTCAAGGGCTAAGGAACGCAACCATACAGAAACGCTTGTTGAAATCGGATGCACTGGGCTACATGCTCAACGAAACAGTGCAATGTACTTCGCCTAATGAAGATGTCACGAATACAATTTAAGCGTTGTGGTGCTCATCCCGTGGAGTCCCGCCAGGCGGCGAGAGTGCCGGACCCCCCACCTCGAAGGGGTCCAACCAATACTACTGGTGGTCACCTTCCCCTGAATTGTGGAGTCAAGGTACAGAGGGAAAGGGCAAAAGCTATTGACCAAACACCAAGAACACTCAACATTCTGCAGTGGAATGCAGAAGGAGTTCTGAACAAAAAAGTCCCCCTAAAAAACCGCCTTTATGAGGATCAAATAGATGTGGCTTGCATTCAAGAAACACATCTCAACAGCAACCACAGATTCTCAATAAGAGGATACCAGGCTTTCCGACTCGATCGAGGAGGACACAAAGGAGGTGTGCTATTACTTACCCGAAACTCAATACCAAGTAGCGAGGTATCCGTGAACTTCAACGACCAATCGGAAATTGTAGGGGTTGACATTAAAATAAAGGACACGAACATGCGTATCTACAATTTGTATGGCCCACCGAGCAAAGACCTGTCACTTGAAAGTATGGAAATAAAGAGCTCAAACTGCATTGTGGTCGGAGACTTCAACAGCCACTCGGAAAGATGGGGATATCTGGATACAGACAGTAGAGGAGAGGAAGTGGAGGACTGGGAGATAGACACAAATCTTCACCTTATCAACAGGCCAGATGATAAACCCAGTTTCTACTCTAGAAGATGGCACACCACTTCCACTCCAGACCTAGCTTTTGCCACAGGGGACATATTTCACAAAATTGACCGACAGGTACTTGGCCAGCTAGCAGGCAGCGACCACAGACCAATAAAGCTAGTGGTTAATATGGAGTATGTTCCCCATGAAGTGAAACCATTGCCCCGATGGAATTACAAAAAAGCTGACTGGGACAGTTTTGCAGTGCTGACTGACAGCCTTTGCGAAACCATCAACACACGAAACAACAGCATGAAAAATATGGTTGAAAGCTTTAATAGAGCAATACTTCAAGCAGCTATTGAGACTATTCCAAGGGGCAAGAAAAAACTATAAACCATATTGGAATGAAGATCTGCAAAAACTTGAAGATGAGGTAACACAAGCCAGAGACACAGCAGAAACAGAACAAACAACTGAGGCAAACATCTTGCTCAAAGCAACCACTGCAAAGTACAGAAGAATATTAAACCAAACAACACGAGACTGCTGGAAGCAAACAACAGAAAATCTCAACCTAGATAAAGAAGGGAACAAGCTGAGGAAACTAGTTATAGCTTTGAACAACGAAGAACCTTACAAAAATCACATCACAATCAAACAAGATGAAAATATGCTCTCGGAAAAAAAAGCTGCAAATGCACTCATGGAACACTATGCTGGTGCAAACCACATTGATGTCCCTATAGACAGAAGAAAGGCCATCATTGATGAACAAAGGAATCATGATAACAAAAAGCTTGCACCAGAAGAACACATGATGGCAAAGTTAACAATGCAAGAATTAGAAGAGGCAATGAGGGCGCTAAAGAAAAAGAAGTCACCCGGAAAAGATGGGATAACCAATGAAATGCTAACAGGCCTAGGAACAAAGGCAAAAAAGAAGCTTCTGGCCATCCTAAACTGCAGCTGGAAAAGAGGAATAGTACCACAGGCATGGAAAGATGCCATACTGATTCCAATACCTAAGAAAGACAAAGTTCAGACAGAACCAAATGGCTACAGACCTATCAGTCTACTTAGTTGTTTTGGAAAATTGATGGAGCGCATAATAAATACTCGACTTATGTGGCATCTAGAGGAAAAACATCTTTTAGCCCCACAGCAAGCAGGATTCAGGAAACACAGATCCACTGAAGACCAGATCACTTATATAACTCAGAAAATTGAGGATGCTTTCCAAGAAAAAAAGCACACACTGGTGGTTTGGGTGGACCTAGAAAAAGCATTTGACAAAGTGTGGAAAGATGGACTGAAAGTCAAGCTGCAAAGAAGTGAAGTGTGTGGGAGAATGTTCAAAATGGATCAGCCACTATCTTGAAAATAGAACGGCCAGAGTCCAACTACAAGGACAGACCAGTAGGAAGATGGTATTGAAGCAGGGTGTTCCCCAAGGGGGAGTCCTGTCACCCACATTGTTCCTCATATATAAATGACATATCAGAGAATATTCCAAGAAGAACCCACAATGCCTCCTTTGCAGACGACTTAGCCCTGTGGATCTCAGAGGAATATATCTATACGGCAAGCATTCGGATGCAGCAAGCCCTAACATCACTGGAGGAGTGGGCCAAGGCATGGCTAGTAAAGATAAATGAGGAGAAAACATCATTCACAGTGTTTTCTCTCTCTAACAAACCACAGATCTCCAAATTGGTGCTAAATGGGAAAAATCTACATCTGGATGAAAACCCAAACTACCCAGGCATTACCTTTGATCGCCGCTTGACTTGGAAAACCCAAATTGAGAAAAACAGGACAAGAGCAAGGCAGAGAATGGCAATCATGAAAAAACTTGCTGGCACGGTTTGGGGAGCAGACGAGAGAGTACTAAAGAATCTATATACTGGGCGAGTGAGACCAGTCTTAGAATATGGCATTGCAGCATGGTCAACAGCCGCTAAGTCGAACTTTGACAAAATAAACAGAACCCAAAACCAAGCAATGACAATCATAACTGGGGGCATGAAATCAACACCAATAAAAGAGTTGGAAAAGATTACTCACCTCCAGCCTATGGAGGATAGAAGAGATAGCAGAGCCCAGCAACAAGCTGAGAAATTCAGGAGGCTGATAGATCACCCAATGCACCAGAGGATAAATGGACTTGGAAGGGGAAGACTGAAGCGAAGCAACTTTGTAGAGACAGTCAAAACAAAGATGAGAGCAGACCCCATAAATGCAATATCAACAGCTACGCCAATATGTACTGCACTCAAGCAACATCTGGATCCATGCGTACACAGATGGATCAGCAACTAATGCAACAGAAGATGGGGGTGGAGGAGTCTTCCTGAGCTTAAGCAATGGCCCACAAAAAAAGATAGCAGTCGCAACAGGGAAATTTTCAACTAACTTCAGAGCAGAGGCAGAGGCCATAAAAACTGCATCAGAAATTCTGGTGACAGAAAAAAGCTCAGAGAGACCAGTAGTTATCTTCTCAGATGCGCTGTCAGTGATTACAACACTGAAAAGTCAAATAAATGCTGAACTGGATGACCTAAGAGTAACACTTCACAGACTATGTCAGCAATACAAAAGAGTTGTGATACAGTGGATCCCTTCTCACTGCAACATCTCTGGAAATGAAGAGGCTGACAGATTGGCAAAGGAAGGGGGAAAACTTCCTCAGCTGGACACAAATATAACCTATGAGGAGTCCAAGAGTTTTATCAAGCGCAGATACAGGCACAAGTGGGAAGAAGAGCATCCAGGCCACACAAAAAATGATCCGTATTACCAGCTCAGCAGAAGTGAACAAGTGGTAATCTTCAGACTTCGCACTGGTCATAACAGATTGAGATACCATCTGTTCAACAAATTAAAGATAGGAACTACGGATGAGTGTGACTGTGGCACTGGTAAAATGACTGCCGAACACCTGCTTCAAAGGTGCCCAACATATGAGGAACAGAGAAGACGCATATGGCCATCACCAGTACCATTCCTGGAGAAAATCTACGGAGATATCAACAGCCTCAGGCTGACCACTGCTTTCTTTGAACTTATTCAAGTTGACATCTGAAGAAGAAGAAGAAGAAGAATAGAATGCACACTTAGGAAACCTGTTGGTAGCATTACAAAACAGTCCTTTTTTGGTATTCCCAGGATGTGGGAGAAGAAGAGAAATGGAGACTAACATGAAAGGAATAAAAACAAAAGACATGAAAAGACAAAGAGCATGGAACAGGATGGTTCAACGTGAATTCATTGAGGGCCTATGCTCCTTGTGGAGCTGAAGAGAAATGACTGAATGAACAGTTCCAAACCTAGGAATGAACAGATCCAAACCTATGAATGAACCAATGAATAATTCCAAACCTAAGAATAACTGAATGAATGAACAGTTCCAAACCTACAAATGAATAAATGAACAGTTTCAAATCCATGTTCCACACAAAACAAAAATCACAAGTGACAAACTGACTGACATAGGCTCATTATGAACAGTACAAAAACAGTCAAGAAGTGAAAACATACACTGACAATCTTACCTGGACCAGTTCAATTCCAGCATTTCTGAAAAGTAAAAAGAGAAAAGTAACATGAATGACAAGTTTTGCAACTATTCTTTTTCTGTGACACAGTCTAAGTTCCGTTAACACTGAGAACAGAAGGGGTAAAATAGGTGGGTATTTATGTCAGTTACAATTTTCAGAACTACATATCTTTCAACTGTGTGAGGAAAAAAAAACTTAGTTAAGAACTAAAACAAAAGTTAAAAAAATGAAGCCAAGTTAAAAAAATTAATTCTGCAAGCAAGATAAGATCAGTATGAAAATAATTATCTTACTTACTTACTTACTTAGTCGTTCGCCTTCTACCGTGAGGTGTAGAGGTTTGGAAGAGAGAGCGCCAGACTATCCTATCGGCTGTCTTCCTCCTGGCCTGGTTCCATTCTAGTCCTCGGTCCTCCAAAGATTGTCTAATGTTGTCCTCCCAGCGGACTCTGGGTCGTCCTGGGAGTCTGGATCCCTGGCTCTTTGTTTCCCATGCTTGTCATGGTAGCAGATCTCCCATTCTGCAGACATGGCCAAACCATCTTCGTCTTCTAACCAACTTCTCTTTTGCTGAGGAATCCTCGATTTATGGCTCGAAAAAGTCTCCCAGCTGCTGCTCTTTTGGTAGCCAACTCTTCTTTGATGCCTCCCTTCCGTCTATGACAGCTCCAAGGTATTTAAAGTGGTCGACCTGCTCCAGGACCTGTTCTCCCAGCTTAATCTGATGTCTTCTTTCCTCTAAAATTGTACAAACTGAAAACTCTTGTGAGAGATTAAACATTTTAATGCTTCGCCTAACTAGTCTCTTGGCCTAATTTCTTTACTGCAGCTTCTACAACATGCTGAGCTTGGATGTGCCTCCTTTCTAAGAACAAGTTCAGTTCACTGAAAAACCATCCACTGTTTGGGTTACAGTCCATGATTTTTATTTCTCCACCAGCATCAGATGAGATTGCTATGTCTGTAGTAGACACTGGGAGATCATAGTCTTCCAGGAAGATAGTAGCCTATTCTTTGTAAGATAAAATTGTGAAAAGTCTACTATGTTTTTCTTAGCCTGTCTGTCTACTGATACAGATCTTTGTTAGTTCTTAATCTTACCTGTAGTTCTAGTAGTTAAATGTCCAAGTACAATTTTATTTTTAAACCTTATGTTTAAATGTGTTTCCCCTGTAGTTTGAGCATTGAGTGAGCAGAGTGGTTGCTCCTCGAGGCAGAGCTACTGGGTTTTAAACTTAGTAGCATCATACTCCAGCCTACCTGGCTGTAAATGGGTACAAGACTCAACTCTTGAGTTAGGGAAGGCAAAGGGAAAAAGGAAGGAACTGGTCACCTCACCTCATAGTGCTGAATCTAGTATAGTGAAGTATATATTAAAATGTTTCCCTGTTTCAAATGGTTACTTTTCTAATTTTTGGATTCATCTTGAGAAATTCAGCTTTGACAGAAGTAATCTCTGTTTTGTTTTCTCAGCAAATCTGAAATTGCTGAAGAGTTAAGTGTTTATAATCTGTTTTTATTGTTGTCTATTTGCCTCTGCTATATATCATGTAAAACATGTGCTGTTTACTTTTTCTTGAATGTCAACACATTTTCTACTATTTAGGGGCAGGATTTTGTTATCACTTTCTTCACAGTTTTTATGTACATCTTTTTCTAAAGAACTTGATAGTAAGTTAATTTCATCTGTGTTATTTTCCTGTGAAATGTTTTTTAAACCACTAATATTCTTCATTTGTAATATTATCACTTCACTTTCAGCGTTTTGAATAAGCTGACAGAAGGTAAAGGGTAATGGATGAATGAATAAAAAGCTGAGAAAGAAGTAATAAATATATGTCTTACTCAAAACACTACGTGGCTGAATTATTGAAATTGTTACAACCTAATACTAACACAAGTGTCTAATTTTTAAATATAATTTTCTGATGAAACCAAGAATTTGGAGGATTAGCCTATGCAAAGTTCCTTGTCTTTTACAATATCAATGTTTCTGTTGATGAAGCACACAGATAAACATATTTATACACACATACGTTATTTTCTTTCTCATTCTTTTGTACCTGAATTTATGTCATTATGTGCACCAGCATAAATATTGCAATGCAAGTTTCTTTATCTCAAAATTTTAAAAAAATAAAATAAAATAAAAAGGCAAAAACTGTTGTTTTTTTTTTTTTAAGACTCCCTGGCATCAATGTCACGTAGGGTTTATATTCATTTAATTTCCTACATCTTCTTCCTATTCTTTCACCCGATTTCTCTCTTTTATTATCTCTGTATTTCATTTTTTTCCTGTATATTTTTCATCCATTCGTTTTTGCGAATATTATTTTCATATAATTCGCAAACTTTACCTGTTTTCCTTTCTCTAAAACTGAGAATCGCACCTGGGTGGTATTGCGTACATGTCAGTCGCGCTGGTCGGACGATAGGCGTGAATTTACAGCATTCGCTAGACATTCGTCTGAGGGTCTCTGGCCTGGGGCGTGAAAATTCACCCGAGGGACATGGAAAGTAGACAGAGAGTCTGCATTTCAGTAAACGCATGAGGTTTTTCGTCAGAAAAAAAACCCGGCTTAGCGTGAAAATCCACTCCGCACTGCAGACGGTGGTCTGAGATTTGCAACTCATGCAAGCCCTCGGCCACTGATGGCTGTTACGTCACGCGATAAGCGGACGAAGGTGTTATACGGACAGGGGAGACTATTTCGCTTGGCGAAATAAGATTAGGATCCTGTGTCCGATTTTAAAGATATTGGCCAAGTTTGAAACTTTAATTTCATTCTCGCTCATAGACTCACAGTAGATAGGTTGCTCGTAAACAGAATAGCTGTTAGCGAAGATCTCAGTTTGTTTCGGCAATTTGTCGAACTTCTAGACTTCCAGAAATATTTTCAGCATTTTTATTCTTAAGTTGTGCGACTACCTGTAATTCTGTGGTTGAGGTAATTAATATGATAGATATATAGATTTTGTGAGTGTTAAAGTGTTTAATCGCTTAATTCATTTTAATCTATTTCTTTAGCGCAGAAGAGAAATAAAGTGGTAGGCTATTATATTTTCTAGGGAAGCATTCAGTGGAAAGCAGAATAAAATTAAAATTTCTAGCTTATAACGGAAATTGTAGCTATTTATGAATTTAATTTAACCGCTAATACTCAGTCGAGTGTATTTTTCTAAACTAACGTATAAACTCTAGAATCGAGCCTCATGAATGGTGACGGAATACGCACGTGTTCCTAATTCATGAGGATTGCTGATTTTTAAATATAACTTACGTCACGGGAAGTTTAAATGATAAGCAAAGCTCTCTGCTTGCAAGTTTAAATGTAAGTTATAACCAGTACAGATTCTGTTTATTATATTATATGTGTTATTTTTTCCTCCACACAGTGAAAGTTTTGGGGTGACCCTAACTTTACCAGCACCTAGTAGTAGTTTCCATACTTGTGAAGAAATAGACAGTCCTTATTTTGAACCACGTGGGTTTCTTAAGTACCACTGGTCTAAACAGTGCATATGCAACCCGAGTTAGCCAGAAATACTATATCCCAATAACGGGTTTTCAAAGACTGTAATGATAAATACTGGACCTTGGAGCCAGATCTTAATTTCTTCTAGAAAAAAAACTCTACGTAATTTTTCTGCCTGGTGGCGCGAAATACTTCAAGTATTAACTAACATTTCCCGACTATATATATATATATTTTTGTGGACAAATCTGTGGTGTGACTAAAGTGAATCCTATACTGAGGGAAGGCACCGACCTGACATTCATCATTTCTAGAAACCTACGCTATTGACACTGTGCTCTGCTAACTCCCGCGCCTGGAATAATTGTTAGGTGACTTAATCAGACATTTGAACAAATTTGCACACCCAAGTAGTCGTTCCCGGAGACTCCGAGTTAAATACGTCTTTTGGAACTGGGGACTTCTTGGCAGAAGACTGCATTTTTTTGAGTCTGTGTGAAAATCTAAAATCAGTGTGTTCCAAGAGGCAGCGAGCAAAGTCGTGAGTACATGTATGAGAGGCCATGGCGGAATGAATGAGTGTACGCTGGTTTGAGTGATATTTTCACTATTATATCTTTGACACCCTGTTGCTGTCCTATTTTTTTTTTTCAATCTGCATAATTTGTTGCTAAGGCTAGAGTTCTTGTGTTTTTGTCTTAGGTTAAATCAGATTTTTTTTTCAAACTCTGTGCATATAATTACGAGATAAAACAACGAAAACTCTTAGACTCAAACCCTATGTATCTGTGACTCTGGCGCCATCATCTGTTCTCTTAACGGGGCTGGGCTAAACCTAGAGTTAACACTATAAGGGGGCTATCATCCTTGCAACATTTCCTTGAATTTTTATGACTATGTGTATATGTATTCTCCTTGATGTACTTTCTTTGATGTTGTGAGCCGATTTTTTCCTGATATTAAAATCGCTCTTGAACTTAATAATAGTGTTTGGTCAGCTCGTTCTAGATAATATATATATCATTGTTATAGTTTTCCCACGTCTGTGTGTTTACCTGTCGTCACGTGTATGTGCGTGCCTGTGAGTGATAGAAATATACGTAATATGTATATTGGTGTAGTCTGTCTGACGCTGTAACAACTGTTGTAGAAGATAGGTGAGAGAGAGAAGAATTCTTTTCGCTTTCAGAGACAGCCACTATATCAAAATCTATCATCTCACGTGTGTGGAAATTCTATTACCTTTCACTAACTCTCACTGAGTCTATCACCTATTCAAACCTATTCAGAAGGGACCAAACCTAGTCTTAATTCTCCTATCGAAAATCTACGACAAATGGTCGCTCGTTACCGGGAATTGAACCCAAAATCCTAAGGCGATACGACAAATGGGTTCTCGTCCGTAGGATTTTTGAACTTAGAATAGGAAGACGAGTACGACAAATGTGGACTCGTCTATCTGGATTTTGAACTTAAGATTCTGTATTCTGATATAGAGTAAGAGTGTGATGTCTTGTGACTGTGTATCTTTTAAAAAAAATATTACCCCCTAGACTAGCGATCTGTTTACGGGCGTGCTGACCACACAAACTAATAAGTTTTTTTTTCCACAGCATCTTTGAATAATATACATTTTGGTTACAGGTTGATTTTGTCGGGATATATGTTAACTGCTGATTGTAATACTAAATGCTGGTAAAGTGGTGAGTGTATAACATTCACTGGGTACTGAGGCAGAACGGCGTTTGAACTAAGTTAAGGAGTGTGTTTCGGACTTTTTGTCCAGATTAATTCCCTCCCTTACCCGATCTGACTTCAGGGGCGAACTTATAGTGGATTTTTTTAAAAATTAAGGGATTATTTTTCTCTTTAATTTTTGCAATATTCTTTTGCTTTTCCACTGTAGCAACTTATTTTTCAGTTGTAATCTTAACTACCATTTATTTGGCGTAGTCGTGTTTTGCATTGAGTGCTTTATTGCCGATAATAGCAGCGATAGTTAGATTTTATTTTGGAGGAGGTATCCCAGGGTTAAATATATCATCTTTTGATTTTTTTTGGTAATTTTTTTTTCTCGTAAGTGGTAGGAACCAGGTTATTCTTTTTCCTATTTTCTTTCTCCAACAGTCTCAGTCACTGACATAATATGGCCGAGAGGGCAAAGCTTAGACAACTCCTCAGGGACGAAGCGAGAGAGGAGGGACTGGAAGGAGAGGAAGCGAAAGCTTTTGTCAGAGACGAACTTGAGAGATATGATGCGGAGAGGAAAGCAGCTGAAGCTAAAGAGGAAAAAGAAGAGCTCAAGAAGAAAAAAGCAGAAGCTAGAGAGAGGGAAAGGGAAGACCGTCTTTTACAGCAGAAGAAGATGGACGAGGAAATGGAAATTCGCAGGGCGAACGAACGAGAGAAGGAGAGACAGCATGAGGAAAGAGAGAAGGAGAGACAGCATGAGTTAGCTCTTAAAACTCTGGAATTCCAAAGTCGTGGTGCTGCCTCTACCTCCAGCAATGGAGAGTCTTCTCCTCATTCTTCCTTAACTGACCCTGCTAACACTCAATCTCTTCAACTAAATGCTATGTCTTTCACTCTTGAATCTTTCCTTGTCCAAATGAGAAGATTGACACATGGTTAGAAAAATTTGAGAAAATTGCAACTCTGTACGGGTTAGAGAGGTCGCGTTGGAATATGAAACTTTCCCAGGCCCTAAAAGGTTCTGCTTATGATGTTTATTCTAAGCTGGAAAGTAGCCAACAAGACGACTACGATGTGTTGAAGAAAGCGTTACTGGAGCGCTTTGAAATGAACGCTCGCAAGTTTTTGCAACTGTTTCGCAACAGCCGGAAAGAGAATTCTGAAACTTTTCACCAGTTCTCATCTCGTCTTAAGGGATATCTAACAAAGTGCCTTGAGCTTTCGCAGCTCCCCTCTACCTATGAAGGTCTTGAGGAACTTGTTCTAACTGAACAAATAAAGAACACTTTGTCTGCTGATACCCGGAGATTTCTCGCTGAGCAGGGGGCAGAAAAACTTGAAGACATTTTGGAAAAGTCTGAGCGTTACCATAATGCGCTGGCTGAACTACCGGCCACAAAGCGGAAACCGACAGAGGAGCATTTTCGAAAACATAACCTAGAGCAATCTTCTCAGGCTTCTAACCAAAATAACCACAGAGAAACTGGACCTCAAAACCCCCCTCCTGAAAAATCCAAGTTCTACAAGAACAAGTACCCCAACCACCCCAAACAATCCGATCAACCCGACCGCCCTACATGGCAGCGTAGCCAGAAAGGACAAGGTGGCAAAGGGAGAACCCCTGAGCACGGGACATATGATCAGAGCGAGCACACCGAGCCAAAACGCATCGGATGCTTATTGACAGTCTCGCAAGGCGGAATTGTTGACAGTGATTCCAAACCTGTTGGGGATAGACCCTCAACGCGAGATATTGTTATTTTGAACGGATCTCAAAGTCTTTGCTTATTTGACACGGGGCTTTCTTATGATTGCATTGTTGCCAGAAACCTGGTTAAACCCGGTCAAGAGACAGGAGAGACCGTCAAACTTTGTGGAGTATCTAAGAGTGATGCACCTACAGCGCTTCCCATCGCACTGGTGGAGATACACTCTGACTTTGTCAGAGGCGTCATCAAAGCGGCTGTTATGGATGATCCCATCTACCCAGTCATACTTGGTGGTAGATACGTGTCTATTGGGAAACCGGAAGAGCCGATTGTGGCAGCGGTAACTACAAGAGGGCAAACCAAGAAGGAACAGGAGCCTGCGCCAAATTTGTTACCAAGGGAACTTAAAGAAGCGCAACAAAAGGATCCTACCTTGGCACCCTGCTTTAGGAAACTGCCCATGGCTAAGGAACCCACACAGCACGGGGACATTTTTTCTAAGGATGGCGTACTTTATCGGAGAACGGGCAAGCCTGACCAAGGTTACAACCAGCTCCTAGTACCGAAACAGTACAGAAGCCAAATCCTAGAAATGGGGCACTCTCTTCCCTTCAGCGGACATATGGGACAGAACGCCACAAACCAACGTATAACCACTCATTATTGGTGGCCAGGAGTGAATACTGATATTATCAGGTACGTCAAATCCTGTGCCCAGTGCCAACGTGTACCACCCAAGCAACGAGCACCCCCAGTCCACATGGGTGAAATGCCAATAATGGGAACACCATTCGAACGGGGTGTGATCGACATTTTAGGGCCTTTCGAAAGGACTAAAAGAAGGAACAGGTTTATCCTGACCTTAGTCGATACATGCACTTTATGGGCAGAAGCTATCCCGCTAACATGCGCAGATGCCAAGCATGTCGCAGAAGCCCTCGTGCAGATTTTCACTCGGTTGGGATTCCCTCAGCAAGTGTTGACGGATAATGGATCTCCATACCGAAACCTGTTGATGGATGAGATCGTTAAGATCTTGAGGACCCAGCACATCCACACTAAGCCATATACTCCGGCCGGAAATGGGCTCGTGGAACGTGCTAATGGAAACCTCACCATGATGCTAAGTAAGCTGGCACAAGTGAAACCTGAAGATTGGGATCTCTGTATTCCTGCAGCATTATTTGGCTACAGAGAATCTCCTCATACTTCCACAGGATTTCCGCCAGCTACACTCTTATTCGGCAGACCCATTAAGGGCCCGCTTGAAGCCTTACTTCAGTCTCTGACAGACGAGAAGGCTGATGAGACAGTTGTCTCAGCCAGTAAATATGTGTCGGTTTTAAAGGAACGGTTGAAACTAGGGTGGGACCTAGCAACGACTAACTTTAAGCGAGCACGCACCAAGCACGCTAACCGATACAGGAAAGTCGAGGAAGAGAGAGAACTGGAAGCAGGAGAGAAAGTTTTGGTGTTGCTCCCTACCGAGAACAACCAACTGAAGATCGGATGGCAAGGGCCGTTTACCGTCCTGAAAAAGATTTCTAAGGCTAACTACCAGATCTCTATTGAAGGAAAGGAGAAGGTTTTCCATTTAAATCTCTTAAAGAGATACTTGGAAAAACCAGTGCCAACCTCCGACCATCTCCTGACGATCGCCAAAACTGACGAAGATGACGATAGTGGCAGGGATATTCCACCGCTATCAGAGGAAATCTTTCAAAAATGTCAGAAGCGGCGACGCTCTTTCAAGCGCGCATGGGAGACATTCCAGAGGAAGGAAACTTTGAGGAGTGGACTTGAGTAGGAATTGGACAGAGATGGAGGGGGAAGAGGAGAGGGAAGAAGACAGACACCCCGAAGCTACGGTTATAGGAAATTAAACTCCATAACGTAGACATGGAGTGCTTCCATATCTTAAAGGGGGGAGGCTCTGTCACGTAGGGTTTATATTCATTTAATTTCCTACATCTTCTTCCTATTCTTTCACCCGATTTCTCTCTTTTATTATCTCTGTATTTCATTTTTCCTGTATATTTTTTTCATCCATTCGTTTTGCGAATATTATTTTCATATAATTCGCAAACTTTACCTGTTTTCCTTTCTCTAAAACTGAGAATCGCACCTGGGTGGTATTGCGTACATGTCAGTCGCGCTGGTCGGACGATAGGCGTGAATTTACAGCATTCACTAGACATTCGTCTGAGGGTCTCTGGCCTGGGGCGTGAAAATTCACCCGAGGGACATGGAAAGTAGACAGAGAGTCTGCATTTCAGTAAACGCATGAGGTTTTTCGTCAGGAAAAACCCGGCTTAGCGTGAAAATCCACTCCGCACTGCAGACGGTGGTCTGAGATTTGCAACTCATGCAAGCCCTCGGCCACTGATGGCTGTTACGTCACGCGATAAGCGGACGAAGGTGTTATACGGACAGGGGAGACTATTTCGCTTGGCGAAATAAGATTAGGATCCTGTGTCCGATTTTAAAGATATTGGCCAAGTTTGAAACTTTAATTTCATTCTCGCTCATAGACTCACAGTAGATAGGTTGCTCGTAAACAGAATAGCTGTTAGCGAAGTATCTCAGTTTGTTTCGGCAATTTGTCGAACTTCTAGACTTCCAGAAATATTTTCAGCATTTTTATTCTTAAGTTGTGCGACTACCTGTAATTCTGTGGTTGAGGTAATTAATATGATAGATATATAGATTTTGTGAGTGTTAAAGTGTTTAATCGCTTAATTCATTTTAATCTATTTCTTTAGCGCAGAAGAGAAATAAAGTGGTAGGCTATTATATTTTCTAGGGAAGCATTCAGTGGAAAGCAGAATAAAATTAAAATTTCTAGCTTATAACGGAAATTGTAGCTATTTATGAATTTAATTTAACCGCTAATACTCAGTCGAGTGTATTTTTCTAAACTAACGTATAAACTCTAGAATCGAGCCTCATGAATGGTGACGGAATACGCACGTGTTCCTAATTCATGAGGATTGCTGATTTTTAAATATAACTTACGTCACGGGAAGTTTAAATGATAAGCAAAGCTCTCTGCTTGCAAGTTTAAATGTAAGTTATAACCAGTACAGATTCTGTTTATTATATTATATGTGTTATTTTTCCTCCACACAGTGAAAGTTTTGGGGTGACCCTAACTTTACCAGCACCTAGTAGTAGTTTCCATACTTGTGAAGAAATAGACAGTCCTTATTTTGAACCACGTGGGTTTCTTAAGTACCACTGGTCTAACAGTGCATATGCAACCCGAGTTAGCCAGAAATACTATATCCCAATAACGGGTTTTTCAAAGACTGTAATGATAAATACTGGACCTTGGAGCCAGATCTTAATTTCTTCTAGAAAAAAACTCTACGTAATTTTTCTGCCTGGTGGCGCGAAATACTTCAAGTATTAACTAACATTTCCCGACTATATATATATATTTTTTGTGGACAAATCTGTGGTGTGACTAAAGTGAATCCTATACTGAGGGAAGGCACCGACCTGACATTCATCATTTCTAGAAACCTACGCTATTGACACTGTGCTCTGCTAACTCCCGCGCCTGGAATAATTGTTAGGTGACTTAATCAGACATTTGAACAAATTTGCACACCCAAGTAGTCGTTCCCGGAGACTCCGAGTTAAATACGTCTTTTGGAACTGGGGACTTCTTGGCAGAAGACTGCATTTTTTTGAGTCTGTGTGAAAATCTAAAATCAGTGTGTTCCAAGAGGCAGCGAGCAAAGTCGTGAGTACATGTATGAGAGGCCATGGCGGAATGAATGAGTGTACGCTGGTTTGAGTGATATTTTCACTATTATATCTTTGACACCCTGTTGCTGTCCAATTTTTTTTTTTCAATCTGCATAATTTGTTGCTAAGGCTAGAGTTCTTGTGTTTTTGTCTTAGGTTAAATCAGATTTTTTTTTCAAACTCTGTGCATATAATTACGAGATAAAACAACGAAAACTCTTAGAACCAAACCCTATGTATCTGTGACTCTGGCGCCATCATCTGTTCTCTTAACGGGGCTGGGCTAAGCCTAGAGTTAACACTATAAGGGGGCTATCATCCTTGCAACATTTCCTTGAATTTTTATGACTATGTGTATATGTATTCTCCTTGATGTACTTTCTTTGATGTTGTGAGCCGATTTTTTCCTGATATTAAAATCGCTCTTGAACTTAATAATAGTGTTTGGTCAGCTCGTTCTAGATAATATATATATCATTGTTATAGTTTTCCCACGTCTGTGTGTTTACCTGTCGTCACGTGTATGTGCGTGCCTGTGAGTGATAGAAATATACGTAATATGTATATTGGTGTAGTCTGTCTGACGCTGTAACAACTGTTGTAGAAGATAGGTGAGAGAGAGAAGAATTCTTTTCACTTTCAGAGACAGCCACTATATCAAAATCTATCATCTCACGTGTGTGGAAATTCTATTACCTTTCACTAACTCTCACTGAGTCTATCACCTATTCAAACCTATTCAGAAGGGACCAAACCTAGTCTTAATTCTCCTATCGAAAATCTACGACAATCAAGATACTGCAGCATAAGCATACTATGAATAATTCTGACAAGTTTTGGGCCAGTTAGTATTTATCTCCTTTAAAAAGTTATCAAAGTCTAAAATAGAGGTGGCTTCTGGCGATCACAGTACTACCTCCTGAAGTAGGCCTAATGCATTGCAGTTTCCAATCATCTTTCAATACGGTTTCAACTGATACTTTAATGAAAAAGGTCAAGCTTCTTAACTTAGATTATCTAATATGCTGTTTTACTGCTTTTTATTCACAGAAATTATTTATAAATAGATTGGCCCGATGATTTCATTTCTTAACCTAGCCTATCCCAAACGTTGTTATTGTATTGTTTATTTTGCCTTACAAAAATAAAGGGTAGTGATACCACTCACCTGAACAGCTCTCTGTGCTCTTCAAAATCAAGCTTTTTGCGCTTCTTTTCGCTAATCCAATACCCTACACGACGCATTATGATTTATATTTCAGACAGTATCCATACAAGAATTATTAAACATTACTTCGACAGTTCTACAGGGCATCGTTCGCCTCAACCCGTTGTTGTTACTTGACTGGTTTCGCCCAGAAAACATTGGTGAAAAGCCAAAAATATGCATTCAGGAAGTAAGAATTTATCCCGAAATAAACGAAACAATTTAACACAAGCGCGCGCTACATCTAAACACATTTTAATAGTAAGCGTCACTCGAAATATTTAGTCCAGCTAAAGTTATATATTAAAAGTATAAAATAAAACATAAAACACACATACACCAGCTTTCCCATCCTCTTTTAATACAAAGAAAATTAGCAGTACAAAAAGTGTGAAGCTATTTTATTGGGGGAAAACCCCCTCATACACCACACACAATTACAAATTTGTATTTACCCGGCACACAATAAATAATGAAAGTGAAAAATGGTATGAGTCAGTATTTACCTGTGAACAATACACTAGGAACGCGGGACTTTTCGGGTTAACCCTCGTCAGCCAAAGTCACAATTAGGGAAGAAAGATGAGAAATATAGCAAATCTATGAGAAAATGACGAAGGATACAGCCAGGGCCTTAGATACGGGAGGGGTTACAACCCCTCTTTCTCCACCCCCCCCCCCCCTCTCCTAAAGGGGGAAATTATGCTGTACCGGTACCAAAATAGTGCATTAAATTTAATTTTTTTTAATCTTTTGATGATATCTTCCCACTTATAGCGCTGTCTTTCCCTTGCACGCTTGCCTTCAACTCTTCCTTCTATTGTGGTCTGTACTAAAAACTGACATACAAAGAGAGCTACACAACGTAATAAAATTTTATATTACCAAAACAAGAACCAACATATAACAACCAGAACAAATGAGAATGACAAGGAAAAACAAAGCCAAAAAAGAAAAAAAAACCCAAAAAATGTCCTTACAATATCAGTACAAGAAATAAAAACAAATAACAAACAAACAAAAAAAACTACCAATCCAAAACCACCAAACGCCCAGCAGATACATTTAAAAAGATGTTGTCGTAGATTTTAGATAGGAGTATTAAGACTTGGGTTGGTCCCTTCTGAATAGGTTGGAATGAGTGATAGATACAGTGAGAGCTGGTGAAAAGCAATAGAGTTTCCACACGTGAGATGATAGAATGTGATATAGAGGCTGTCTTTGAGAGTCGAGATAATCTTCTCTCTCTCACCTATCTTCTACGACCGCTTTTAAAGGCGTCAGACAGTCTAAACACAGATATATATATATTAATATATCTCTATCTACTCACGGGCACGCACATACACGTGACGACAGTTAAACACACAGACGTGGGAATCTATAACAATGAATTTATATATATTTGAACGAGCTGACCAACGCACTGCTTTAGTTCAAGAGAGATTTTTATTATTATCATCAAAAAAAAAATCTTCTCACAACACCAAAAAATTACATCAAGGCAAAACATATATAAATAGTCATAGAATTCAAGAAAATGCTACAAGGATGACAGCCCGTTAGAATCTTACTCTAGGTTTAGCCCACAGCCCCGTTAAGAGAACAGATGATGGCCCAAAGAGTTATAGATACGTAAGGTTGAGTCTAAGAGGTTTCTTTCTTTCTCGTAAATGTATGAACAGAGTTGGATAAATCTGATTTAGCCTAAGAAAAAAAGAAACTCTAGCATTTGTAACAAATCCTGCAGATTAAAAAAAAAGTTAAGACAGCAAATGGGTGACAATAATACCCCGGTAAAATAACACTCTGACCTGTGTACTCTCATTCATTCAGCCATGGCCTTTCTCACACATATATACTCACAACTTTGCTCGCTGCCTCTGGGAACATAATAATTCTAGGACCTTCGCACAGACCCGAAAAATGCAGTCATCGACCAAGAAACCCCCAGTTCCAAAAGACGTACTGAACTCTCTGTCTCAGGGAAACGATTCCTTGGGTGTTCTAATTTTTTTTCGAATGTCTGATTAAGTCACATAAATTTTGTCCAGGCACGAAAGTTAGCAGAGCACAATGTCATTAGCTTTGGATTCTAGGATTTAAGGAATGTCAGATCGGTGTCTTCTTTCAGGCAGGTACTATATTTGGTCACCACAATACTAGTCACAATCTCTGTCGGAATGTTAATCTTGTAATATTCTCTCGCCGCCAGGCAGCATGTACATTTAAGTTTGTGGAGCAATATGAACTGGCTCAAAAGCCCAATATATATTTCTAGTCTTTAGAAACCGTTAGTGGGATTGCTATTACTGTCTCTCTCTGATGGCTTATGCACTGTCAGACCCGTGTTACTTGAAACAAAAAAAAAACCCACGTGGTTAAAGATAGGAAATGTCTATGCTTCTCACAAATATGTCTCTCAGGCTACTAAACGCTGGCAAGTTGGGTACCACCGTTTCACTCAAACACAGCACTACAGGATATCGCACAATTAAGAATTATACGCTTATATTTATGGAAGTATAGAAGTTCGACAAATTTGTCGCAACAAACTAAGAAACTTCGCTTATACAGCTCTACTCTTCGCGAACCACCTGTCTACTGCGATTTATAGAGAAAGAATGAAATTAAAGTTTCCAACTCGGGCCAATATCTTAAAATCAGACAAAGGATCCTAACTTATTTCACCAAACGAAATAATCTCTCCTGTCCATATTACCTACGTCAGCTTAACGCGTGTCGTAACTGTCACCAGTGCGATTTCGCACCTGCGTTAACAAACTGACCGGGAAAAGCGCGTGTCAGTTGCAAATCTCAGACAACCGTCTGCAGTGCATGGGCGATTTTCACGCTTTCGCCGGAGCTATTTGACGAAACGCTCGCGGTTTACTGAAAAATGCAGACACTCCGTCTACCTGCCGTGTCCGGTGGAGTGAATTATCACACCACAGGCCCAGAACTCAGCCGAAGAAAACACTGTCCCCGGGGAAACTGCAGACAGCTGTCGGCTCTCCGGTCTGATGGAATGCATTATAACACTTCTCATCTGACTGACATCTATGTAATAGAATTTCGTATCCCAGTATGAGAAAAACACAAGGTAAAGTTTGAGGATACTGAAGAAAATATTATTCGCAAAACGAGTGATGCGAAAAATACAGGAAAAACAAGTACGGAAAGATAATAAAATAAAAGGATTCGGGTGAGAGAATAGGAAGAAGATGTAGGCAATTTAATGATATAAAGACCTACGTGACAGATGTCAATAGCAAGAGACAGCAATATAGTATCATGGAAGAAGATACATTACAAACACCATAGACATTAAACAATGCCACAACAAACGGCATATAAATTACAGCCTGGAAGAGCCAACACACAAGAATAACAACAATGTAGTGCGCTATATAGAATGATGAATACTATATACCCGAATTATAACCCACATGGGGTGAACTGAGTATCCATTGCACACGACAAACACCAGTTTTCAAGTGCAGGGTTCAAAAACTAAACCAAATTATGGTCTTCTGTTGTTGTTGTTGTTGTTTTGATGAATTGATGGGAGGAGATCGGGCACTCAACATCTGATCATTGTTGCCTCTTCTCGTTCCATCTTGGTCTACCCTGTTCAACCTGAAAGTTGGTTATAATTGGGGTATTTAGTGTCATTTTATTTACTAACTTTGTATTCAATTTAAATAACTGTTGTCTTTCGCAGTTGCTGATTTTTGTTTATATTAGTATTTGTCAATTTTATTTTCTCTTTTGTATTGTTTCTAGATAACTATTGTCCTTTACACTTGGTTTTAATTTGTATTAGTATTTGTTCTTTTTGAGTTGTTGTCCCTTTTTTTTTAATACCTTGTCTTTCCTTGTCCTATGAGTAGTTATTTTTTTTTTTTTTTTGTTAATGCTTTGTTAGTTCTTGCTGCTTAATTTCTATTTAGTTGGATGATTTTCCTGAAGTTCTAACCTTATATTTTTTCCTTTGTTTTATGTATATATCTTTTAAGTATTGATTGGGCATCTCTTGGGGCATCCATACTTAAAACCTTATCACCTGTTAAGTCTATATTGTGATTTCTATAGTAAGTTTTTAATTCAAGCCTTTGTTGTTCATACTTTTTACATTGGATCAGGTAGTGGTCTATGTCATTCTCTTCCTGACATTCTTGACAGTGTGGTTCTTCTACCATGAAGTATGCTGCACCGAGTCGGAGACGCCACAGTTTTTTGTTCGATGGTATCTTTAATTCTTCTCTGACCTGGCATGTCCTCGTTAGTTCTTTCAGCAGTTTGAACGCGTGTCTGCCTTTTCTACTTTCCTTCCATGTTGTCTTCCATTCCTCGTTTATAGTTTCCTTCACTTGGCTCTTGATCTCTAACCTTCCCAGTCCTGTTTTTATATTGTTTTTACTTGTTCTTCCCTTCTTGGCATTCTGGTCTGCCAACTCGTTGCCAGCTATACCTATGTGTGCTGGAACCCACACTAGCCTCACACTACATCCTCTGTTCTCTAGTGATGTATTAATTGCTAGAATTTCTTCCTTTATGTCTGGCCGGCTACATTTACCTGGGTGTTCTAGTGCTTGTAGTGATGATAGTGAGTCTGTAAATATCGTAACAGCTTCTGGTGGGTTATCTTCGATTATTTCTAGACTTTTAAGAATTGCTACCATCTCTGCAATAAAAATCGATGCCCCTTCCGTTACACTGTAGCTCTTTTTTATTCCCCATTGTGGTATTACAACTCCGGCACCTAGTTGCCCACTATCACCCTTGGATCCATCAGTGTAGACGGCCAGACTTTGTTTAGTTAGTTGCTCTATGAACTTTCTACTTATCATTTTGGCTTCCTTATCTTCTATGTTTTGTTTGATCTTTTCAGTAAGTGAGTAGTCTATGATTGGTGTTTTTTAGTTCCCATGGTGGTATTTTGCTTCTGTATTTATTACTATTTTCAATTGTGTTTGATAGTTCTTTGAACTGCATTAGGTCTTCTATAGTTCTCCACCCTGTTGGATATCTATCTTTATTTAAGGGGACGTCCCATTCACTTGGTTGGTTTTTGACAAATGCTTTATGTGCTGGGTGGGTCACTTCTTGTGCTACTTTACTCCAATAATTTAATCTCAGTTCTTTCCGTCTTAGACCAAGGGGAGGTATGCCGAGAGCTACTTCTAGAGCTTCTACTGGTGTCGATATAAATGCACCTGTAATAGTTCTCATGGCTGCATTTTGAATCCTGTCCAGTTTTGTTTTGTTAGAAGCTGCAGCTGAGTCATAGACTATGCTGGCATAATCCAGTTTCCCCCGGATGAAGGACTTGTAGAACATAAGCATTATTTTATTGCTGGCCCCCCATCCATTACCTTTTACAATCCTTAGTATATTTATGGGTCCCCTACAGCTTTCTACCAAATTGTCTATATGTTTATTATAATTTAGTTGTTTATCTAAAGTTATGCCCAGAAATCTAGTTGTTGAGGAGGTACATATTTTCTGTCCTTTAATGGTTATATTGATTTTGTTATTTTTTTTTAATTTCCTTTGCTGAAAATCATACCTACTGTTTTATTTACATTAATTTGGAAGCCCCAACTTTTCATCCACTCTGAAACTTTGTCTATTTGATTTTGAAGTTTTTTGTAAACATGGTCCAAGTTTTTTCCAGATCGCCAAATGGCACAGTCATCTGCAAATTGTGATACTGCATTCTTTATGTCATTAAATTCATCTGCTAAATCATTTACAGCTATAGTGAAAATTGAAGGAGAGATCACTGATCCTTGAGGAATCCCATTCTGTTGTTCATATATTTCTGACCTATCATTATTCACCTGTACAGCAAAATACCTGTCCTGTAAAAAGTTTTCTATATACCTATAGGTTTTACCAGTAATGCCAATCTTTTTCATTTTGTAAAGAGCTCCATCTCGCCAGCATTCATCATATGCTCTAGCTACATCTAGAAAGACTGCCACTGTTTTCTCTTTCCTCTTGAACCCTAGCTTTACATCATGTTCTAATCTTACAAGCTGGTCTACTGTACTTCTGTCTGCTCTAAACCCTGTCTGGTTTGGGCTATATAACTGGTTTTTTTCTAGGTAGAATTTAACTCTTTTATTCACAACAGTTTCCAGTATTTTACCTAGTTGTGATGTTAAGGAGATATGCCTATATGAACTTACATCATGGGCTTCCTTATTGGGTTTTAGAATGGGTACTATCATAGCTACTTTCCATGCTTTTGGTA
Source organism: Oreohelix idahoensis (assembly GCA_024509875.1). Lineage (NCBI taxonomy): Eukaryota > Metazoa > Mollusca > Gastropoda > Stylommatophora > Oreohelicidae > Oreohelix > Oreohelix idahoensis. Next base: position 222,720 of record JAMPIV010013079.1, read on the forward strand.
TCTTTCCTAAGTTCCAGATTTTGTTATAAAGTGAAGTTATTATGTTTATAGTTCTTTTGGGTACTTTCTTAAGGATTTCATAACTAAGTATATCTTTCCCTGAGGCAGTATTAGATTTATCTTTTATTGCATTAGTTACTTCTTCCTCTGTTATATCAGTATCTAAATAGTTTGTTTCATCTATCTGGTCTGGTAGTTCTTTTAAAAACTGTATCCTAAGTCTCTTCTCTCATTTTCTTCCTGTCCAAGGCTACTTTTTGCACTGACTTTATAGAAATACTCGGCAAGGGCATTAGCTTTTTCTTTATCTGTTTCTGCTCTCTTTGGTAGTTTGATTGTTGGCATTATTGTTTTCTTATTGTTCCCTTTGATTGCCTTAAGCTTTTTCCATACTTCTCTAATTTGAGTGCTAGGTTTAAGTGACTGACAAAACTCCTTCCAGTTAGTTTCTTAGGCTTTGAATATTATTCTGTTAGATTCATTCCTAATAAGTTTATACTTATCATAGTTTTCTTCTGTTCTGTTATTTCTATATTTTTGTAAGGCCCTTTTTCTTCTCTCATGAATTTCTGCACAGCTTTTATTCCACCAGGCAACTGGTTCTTTATTCCATTGTGTTTCTCTTTTCTTATTAATGTTACTTATTGGTTTAAGGTGTTGTGGCATATTTTTATTTGGTATATACTTTATTGCTATTTTCAGATTTTCTTTGGTCAGTGTTTCTGCCCACAAGTCAGTATCATCTGATTCCATGTCTTTATATTCCATCACCTCCAGCTCTGATTGGAAAGCTTCCCAGTTTGCTTTTTTATAGTTGAAGGTAGGTTTCTCTGGTTCTGGGTTTGGAATGACATTTTCATGCATGGTTATTACAATGGGCAGATGATCTGAGTTTGTGTCTTGTAACACTTCCCAATTTACATTCGCTAGGTTGTTAGTTGCTATACTTATGTCTATTGCTGAGTCTGCCCTATTAGCTTGTGGATTAATTCTTGTTGCAGATCCATCATTTAGTATTAGTAGTTCATTGTTTTCTATGAAGTCAAGTAGGCATTTTCCTGCATTATCTGCATGTTGTCCACCCCAAGCACAATGATGGGAATTAAAATCGCCTACTATGATTGTTTTGGGACCTAGTCTGGTGCTTATGGCTAGTATTTCTTCATCTTTAATTGTGCCATCTTTAGCATCTCTTCTTCTTCATCTTCTTCCTCCTTAGCCACCGACCGTCAAAGCAGTCAGTGGCCATTACGCCTAGTGGTGTCTTAGGGCAACAGCAGATAGGTTTTCTTTGCCATTGTTTCCCATCACGCCTATTGGCGTCTTTAGGGCAACGGCAAATCAATCCATTTGCTGTTGTTTCCGTAATCGAAGTGACTGGCAAACGGGTGATCAGCCCGTTGGTATCTTTAGCATATACATTTAGAATTGTTAGATTGTTTGGTTCAGCTGCTATAGTAACCTGAATACCTTCTATATTGGTTGTATTAAATACTTCCCAGTCTATGATTTTAAATTTTTCGCTAACTAATACTGCGACACCTCCTCCTCTACCTTCTTTCCTATCGTGTCTAAGTATCTTAAAGCCCTTACAACTATATCTATTATTTGGGTTTAAATGGGTCTCTTGAAGAGCATATATATATATCAGTATTTCCTCCAGTCTCTGATAGTAGGGGTGCAAAAATTTTTTTTAATACCCCTACAATTCCACTGGATAATTCTAAATCTTTCTAAATTGAATTTTAACATCATCTAGTGTACCTTTTATTTTGGTAGCTATCAAATTTGCTCTTATTCTGCATTTCCTGTACTTGTGGACCCACTATCCATCAAGTTCTCAAGAAAATCCCTATTTAAACTTGTCATTACATCCCTAACTTCTTCCGCTAAGTGTGGTAAATGTGCCTCAAAATGTTTTTTGATAGTTTCTTTGATAGTTTCTTCTAGGTTGCTTTTGTTTTCCTGTTGCCTTTTGTTCTTTTTGACCACTTTCCCATTTTCATCCAATGCTACATTCCCTTCTCTCCCTATGTTAATCTTCTGTTTTTCACTTTCCATTCTTTTTAGTATTATTTCACTTTCTTCTTTTTGTTTGGACAGTTTGACTAGTATCATTTCATTTTCTTCTTTCAGTACAGTCAGTTTAGCTATATCCTGGGAAATTTGGTACTGTATGGCTTTCACTTCTTGAAGCAATGCCTCTGCACTTTTCAGTGAATTCCCATTTTCCAGTGTTGTAGCTGAACTGTCTGGCTGGCTGTTTTCTTTTGTTTTGTTAGTTATTTTCTGTTCTTTTGACTGCTGCGTTTTAATAGTTTTAATTTCTTCTTTAAGAGACTTGATTTCTTCTGCAACTTTACTGTTTGTGTTTTGTGTGTTTTCTTTTATTTCTTTCATTACTGTTTTAAATGCTTTTCTTGTTAGGATGGATTCTTTTAGTGCTTGTTTTGTTTGCTGGTATACTGGACAGCCCTGAAACCTGGCACTGTGGTTCCCTTTACAATTGATACATTTTCTGTTTCCATTCGCCTTTTTGTAATCGGTATCTGCCTTTGCCTTTTCACACTGTGTAGAAGGGTGATTACTGGAACAGTACCTACAAACTGTTTTCCCCTTACAATTGTTCCTTCCGTGGCCGAATTTCAGACAGTTGGAGCACTGTAGCACAGGGGGAATGTAAGCTTCGGTGTGCTTCTTGGTTTTCCCAAATAGTAGCGTTTTAGGGGTTTCCCTCCCTTCTGCCGTTATTATAACCACTGGGGTTACAATACTCCCTTTCACCATTATTCTGTCCACGTGTACCAGTTTATGTCTGGGTTATGTTTGCGAGGATGTTCATAACTTCCTCGCTTGGAAGGGTAGTGGTCTTCTGCAAAGTGCTGTGTCTTTTTATATGGCCAAAATACTCACCATACATAGACATAAAAAGAGGAGGTGTGAGTCAAGGTTGCGTACTGTCCCTGCCTATGATATATATATATATATATATATATATATATATATATATATATATATATATATATATATATATATATATATATATATATATATATATATATATATATATATATATGTCGTACATTTTTATCAGATAGGTAATAGATGTTTATAGTCCTGTCTGAGCAAAGGTGATAGTGATAATTATGTGAGAGTAAGGTGTAAAAAAAAGTTCTTTTCCCACGAGGTGATAGTGTAAGAGAAAGGACAGTCTCTGGATTGAGTAATTTCTCTAATCCAGCCTATCTGTACGACTATATTTAAATCAGACGCACTTTCTCTCCTTGTACAAAATATAAGTTACACTGCCCCCACATCTACACAATTCTGTGACAAATACGCACAAACGTGAAAACAAACTATGGATAACAGATAGGGTAGGAGTTGACCAATACAATAACTTTTTTATTTCTGTGTATTTAAATCAGACGCACTTTCTCTCCTTGTACAAAATACAAGTTACACTGCCCCCACATCTACACAATTCTGTGACAAATACGCAAAAAACGTGAAAACAAACTAATGATAACAGATAGGGTAGGGGTTGACCAACACAATAACTTAAGTTTTATTAAGTTTATTTATCACTAGAACTTTACAACATAAATCATATACATCAATAGATCATGGTTTATAGAAAAAATGAAAATTAATCAAATAGGTTCTCCTCTCTGGTAAAGGAAAAGAAAAAGAAGATCCCAACAGAGGTTAATTAACCCAAAAGATCAAAAGTTAACAATAAGTGTATGGAATAGCCAGTAAAGAAAACAAAGAACAAGTTCCTAATTAAGCTATCCCGTAAATACTCAGGTTAGTGAGAACAAAAGAAAAGATTTGTATGATATTGGTAACAACAGAAAATTAGGTTACTCTCTTACAGTTCATTCAATCCTTCATACTGTGGCCACATTCATATTCGCTAACCCAGTAGTTGTCGCAGGCATTCCGTGGAAATAAACACTAATAAGTAATAAGACTATTCAGTGTCATATTAATTTTTTTGCCAAATCCAGCCCCAGACTAGCCGTAGTTGCTCACTGCAAATGTCACGGTAGTCGCTGGAGTTGGTGATTTAAGTGTTTTCCTGGATAAATACTGTATCTCTGCCTTCAGTTGGTTGGAGTAAGGTTCTTACGTGGTGATCGCCGACATATGAGGAATAATACATATATATTTCATGTGTTGGCTAGCCTCTGGTTGCTGAGACACTATGTTAAATTACACAAATGTTGCTGACAATGTATTGTGCCACAGCTGGCTGGTGAGATTTATATAGGTAAAATCTGGTATAGTTCTGGTCCAGTTAACATTTACAATTATTGTTCTAGTTTGGTCTCTCTCATAAAATGAAGAAAATGGACCGCACAAGTCATAGCCCGAAGACTCATCAATATTATAAAGTTTCTGGTGGCTTATTCACTTATAAGACCAATGGACCATACGACCATAGTTCATAAGACATAAGTTTATATGACCATAATTTCATATGACCATAAGACCGCTAGTTCGCTGGGTTTTTTTTTTTTTTTTTTTTTTTTTTTTGGATCAGTCTAGATTTTAGGAAAAAAATATAAACATTTAACCAAAATATCAATATTATTTCTAACACGTGTTAAGGTAAGACCTCTTTAACCACTGCGTTATTAAATTAGATTTTAAACCACAAATGTCTAGTGTTATGACTAAATTCATAACACAATTTTCGGTCGCTCTCAAACTTGGTTTGTTGAGCTGACTTCCTATTTACAAATCGTTTCTACGACAACACAGGAAGTACGTCACATTGTCTGCAGATTTCTTAGCAGACGTGGTTTCGAGGGCTACGATCGAACATACGATCTAGTTACCGTCCTCTTTGGTTTTGTGTCTCCATGGGAGAAGGCTGTGTTTCTTAAGAGCTCCCGAATGTGTACTCTTAGTACTGGATTTCAAGTATTTTAATCAGCTAGGACTTCTACCAGATAGAGCCTAAGTTTGATATACTTCTAAGGACGTGTCAGCGCTGAATGGTATGGAAAGGATGTGTAATTTGATAATAAATATTTCAGCATTATGACTCTGACAGCGTTCCTTTAGTCTACAAGACGTTAGACTACATATTGACTGCCTAGTGAGTGTCATTGTCATTTTCACTGATGCAATTTAAATGGAGCCACGTTCGTGAATAAAATCTACATGTATTAATGTCAAACGTCAACCAGGCTTATGGAGTTTTGTACTGCTAAGAACTGGCTCTCACGTTTGTAAGATCTGTGCTTGTCGGACTGCATGTACATTAGACCCTAGATCTACTTGGACACCTGAGCAGCATCTGAAACCTCTCGCAACCTTATAGGCGCCTGTTCAATTGAACCCGCAACAATATGGGGATCCAAGCCGACGAATTTCAACTTTTGTGAAGCTTAACAGCGGCAGTACCAGGACTTTTTTCCACGTTACAAGCCTAGCTTTGCCTCAGAAGTTCTCCTTCGACACAGAATTTCAAAATGGCGCGTCTATCGTCTGCCGAGAAGTCAAGAGTATAAGAAAGGATTTCAATACTACAGTTCTTCAGTCAGCAAGTTCCCAAAGAGCAAGCTTTTAAATATATTCACGTTTGCATCTACTTCTGGCGAAGATGGCGAATTTTTCTGGTCTCGAGCAATCTGATGGATTCTGAATCGAGTCAGTTATACACCACTTGTAGGCCTAGTGAGAGGTCTTGATTCCTGTTCACATCAGTGCTGGGAGAAACAGCCGTTGGAACGAGGAGGATTTTGGGCCAGGCATAAAGATAAGTCACATTTATAGATTCATACATATTGTGATTAGATTATCTTGTTTGCCGCCATAGTTTTTCAGCTATATGTTACATGTTATGAATGTCGTATTGCTTTCTCTTTGTGGGTGGTAGGCGGGACTTATGTTTCCATTTATACCAGTTTCGACAGGTCGATGGAATCATAAGCGTGTCCTTAGGATTTGGTAGGTGATTATTTCATGTAGCGGGCCAGTTTTTAAATGCTGAGTGAATCTGCTGCTACTGACGTAATCATAGCCTGTAAACGTTAGTCGTATAGTCTTGTTCACTGTACTATTTGTAGTCCAGTCAACTGTTGTTAATTTTTCCTTATTTTTGCTCCATTTTTGTATGTAAAATTGTCCATCTATCTTTTATTTCATACATGTTATTCATGTTGTGAATAAAAATCGTCATGTCTTGTCATATGTATGTATAGAGCCATATTTTTGCACTGTTACATTCATGTCATTCTGCCTTGGTTCTTCACATTTGAATTTTCTTCTTTTCGGCTCTGACTAGTTTATTCTGTCTACTGTTCGTAACTTTTTTTTCTATGCTCCAATTTTATGAACATCTGCATCTATTCATGATTAATTCATCAAGGTGATTGAATTTCAAGTGGTGTTGCAATATTATTCATAAAGCAATAATATTATATATAATTACCTTATTTGTGGCTATTAGGAAAGCACATTAAGAGTAAAACATGTCGACCTTGAAAGATTTAGTAAAGGTTGGAAAAGATTGTGGTCTGGAGGGACCTGCCTTGCAAGCATATATTGACAAGGAAATGAAAAGACAGGAGGAAGTGGAAAACAGAAGAAGACAAGAAGAATTAGAAGATAAAAGAAGACAAGAAGAATTAGAAGATAAAAGAAGACAAGAAGAATTGGAAAATAAAAGAAGACAGGAAGAATTAGAAAGAGAAAAATTAAAGCAAGCTCAAGAACTTGAAAAAGAAAAATTAAAACAAGCTCAAGAAATCAGGTTAGCTGAGATTGAACTTGAAAAATTAAGATTGCAACAACCTCAGGTCAATATCAGAAATATGGATAAGGATAGGAGAAATCATAATAAACATGTTAAAGTAACTTTACCTAAATTTAACCCTTCCATTGATGATATACAGTGCTTCTTAAGTAGATTTGAAACTTTTTGCAATGAACATGATATTGTCAAAGTTACATGGCCTATTAGGCTCATGAATTTATTGGTTGGTGATGCTTGTACATCAGTGTGTACTATGGATGATGAATCCAGAAATAACTATGATTCAGTTAAAATACTGTTGTTAAAGAAATACCAACTAGATGAAGAAGGTTATAGACAAAAATTTAAGTCACTAATACCTGATTCTGGTAAGGATTTCGCTGAATTTTTTTCATCAATTAAAATGAATTTTTCTAGATGGATTGATCTCGCAAAAATAGAAAAAAACTTTTGAAGGATTATCTGATCTAATCCTAAGAGATAAGGTTTTGTCTTCCATCAGTGGAGATTTCCTAGCCTTTTTACAGGAAAGAAAACCTGATAAATTATCTGTTTGTGAGGCCTTAGGTAGACAATACCAGGTCGCACACCCAAACAAGAATCTCAGTAGAGATAACTTTAGAGATTCTCTGCCTGCTACTTCAGCCAGAGTTACTAATGTTAACAACGCTAAGCAGAGATCAAGAAGTATTGACAGAAACTGTAAATTTAATCCAAATTTCAGTATGGAAATAATAGAGGCAGGTATAACTTTAACAAGAGATCCCAACAGCCTCAAAGGTATGACAACTATAACAACAACAATGATTATTTTGGCCCTCAACAATCATACAGACAAAATGATTACCAAAATAGAGGAGGTTATAGTCCCAATTCAAACAGGGGTAACAAATACTTCCATAGGAACAATGATAACTACTCTAATAATAGAGGTACTTTCAACAACAACAGTTATAGACAGTCTAGAAACCCAGAACATGGTAATGCTGTCATGATTGTAAATTCTCATAATGGAAATCAAAATAATGTACCTATTGCACATGCAAACTCGTGCAGTGTGGATTTGGCTAACAGCACTAATTGTACTCAATGCAGTTCTTTGTTTCAGCCACAGAGTGTGCCTAGACTTTTATGCGGACACCCTCTGCCAGTGATGTCATCTGTTGCTACCACAGGATCTTTAGTTTTAAATAAAGGTTTTGTCAACAATAAACTAACAACTTTATTGCTTGACACGGGCGCAACCACGATTGGCATTCGTAGGTCGATGGTGGATCAATCAGACTACACTGGAATGGAAGTGAAGTGTGTTACTTTTGGTGGAACAGTAGAACACTATCCCACTGCAGAGGTGTTTTTAGATACACCTTATTATACAGGTAGAGTGCTCGCTTGTTTGTTGAACAGCCCTACTGCTGGAATTCAACTTGGAAACATCCCTGGGATCCGAGAATGTTCTCAACAAGATATAGAGTAATGGGAAAAGAGCATCTCATATCAACTAATGCTGTTAGACTAGAGCACAAGCTCGTAAGGAAGTTGTGAATCATATGGGTGATGATATCATGTTAGAAGAAATTACCAATGATGATAAACTGATAGATGATGTCAGTGATGATGATGATGTAATCAGTAATGTTGATCAGGGTAATTCCGATTATCAAATTATGTCTACTGATGAAGATGATGACTTGAACATTGAGTTAGTAGATAAAAATTCATTCATTCAAAAACAAAAAGAGGATGTCGCTTTGCAAAAATTCTTTAAGCTAGTTGCGACAAGTAACGTAAGTACCAATAACAAAATGAAACATTGGTATACTTTAAACAATGAGATATTGGTAAGAAATTTTCAAGATATAGATTCGGTTAAGAAGCAGATCATGGTACCCATGTCGTAAAATTCGAATCTGTCTTACACCACACTCAAATTCCCCGCTCAAAAACTAGTTATAATATTTGAATCCAAATTAACTATAGTGTTTGAAGCAGTCTAAGAACCCAGTCAAATTTACAGCCAAAAATTTATCTAGTGTATTTGAATTTGTCTAGGAACCAAGTCAAAATGTACCGCCCACCAAAATTATCTAAGAGCCTAGTTCAAATTTAACAACCAAACAAAGTGCTTCTTTTTTTTTTTGGGTAAGGATAAAGAAACCTTTTAACTTGGTAACAATGCCTATTTTGTGTTTTTGACCGAACGAAGATATTTTATTCCTTAACAACTAAAGATAGTTAAATAGAAAGAAATATCTCAAATTATAGCGCTGATATTGCTTAACACATAAGCATAAATATTCACGCATGATAAAATTTTATTGTAGTAGAAAAATTTATTTTAGTGATATTTTCACATCAGGGTAATGCCAAATTTAATTACTTAAAAATTACCCAGATTGAAATGCAAAGAAATAACTGAGGAATATCCATATAGAGCGATAGAGAACAATGGGCCGTTTAATTATCACTTTTAATAATTAAAATCGGTCCGCTAATAACTATAATATAAAATATTTAAAATTAGTCAGATTATTCAAACACGCCTAGAACCGCATGTCTCAAGTCTCAAAAATTAACTTTTTGACGTTGCCTCCGATTGGGCGGATGTAGTTCTATAAATAGTAACAAGGTGGTACTATCGGGGCCATTAGATTCAAAAATTTGCACCGTGCTGACAGCATTGGAAAGATAGAAAGATCAAGTCTTTGCCTTCTGATCTGAAAGCAGTTCTAAGATCCCTTAGAAGGCCAGTTCAGCTTGAGTGTGTGTGACTATATTTACCTGAGGGTATGAAAGATATATTTATTTTCTTATTTTGTTAATTATTAACCTGTGAGTAAACAGCCTATTTGTTCGAGTGCTAGTAGAAAGTGAAACTAATGTGTTGTGCCATACTGACCTATTTATGAATGTGTGTAGTTTTGCAGACATGTTCGAAATGAAAAAAATGTGTATAGTGTTTGCAAATATGGTAACAAATTACGACAGTAAGTGTTAGTAGCGATTTAAATTAGTATTTCTTCTGGAATGACCCACTGTTCAAAGATCATGTGATAAACGTACAGGAGAAGTTAGAATGAAGTAATCAATAGGTCACATGCTGTTTTGTACTTAAATTAACCTGATTATCGTACGGAAGCCAAGCATGGACTAAGGACGCTAATATGGAATCAATACAGAGAAAGAATGATCACCTGGAACTGACTGTAGGCAAAGAAATTCTAGGTCTTGTGCAACTTGTTAGCACAATAACTGAAAAAGGGTAAGACTTAGTGTTGTTTGTGGGTGAGTGAATTGAGGCAGACTTCTACATGGAATGTGGTTGTCCTTTTATTCCAGGTTATATCACGAAATTACCTCGTGGCTGTATTCACTTAAGAGGAAGTGTGTGGGTGATGAGAGCTCCTCATACAACTTGAGCCAGACCCCATCTTCTCAGTCAGGAGCTACTAAGTTTGTGGTCCTGCAGTGGTATATGAATAGCAGCAACAACATTCGAAGATAAGTCCTTTATAAAGGCCGGTGTCAGAACATCCAATCATTCACCCAAGAGTAATCAAACTAGGATTACAACCCTTTTTAGGAGGAATAGATAAGACCATCAAAATAAGGAAGAGAACCTAAAGCATATTAATAGCAGACGTTATCACTCATATGAACAGAAACTGTATGTGTAGTTATTCAAGTGAACACTACAAAAATGGAACAGTTTTTCCCAATATCTTTATTTTGATGTGTAAATATCCTTATATTGCTTTTGAGTATTCCTGACCTGAAAAGATTGAGGTTCAGGACAATTAAATTGTACATAAAATTTCATCCAGCCTTGCTTAATAATTTTATTAAAGTTAAAGTTCTGTTTGAAATCAATACCTGTTATATTATGCCAAATAACAACACAAATAATCTTTACTCAAGTTGGGATCTAAAGAGGTAGCAGTTAGGGACTCAGCGTACATCATCATCATCATCTTCTCTGAGAACTTACATAGCTTGACCCCACCTTGATGTCTATACACCCTTGCTCTTTTCAGAGAAGGGGGTATTACTTATAAGACCAGTCTCTTATCTGGCACTATCCTGGTATCCTCTGATACACCTATTTGTCCAGGATAGCCTATACTTTTATTAACATCAAAACCTCTTATGACAACCACTATGTTTCAGACCATTAGTGTTACGACATGCACATGATATTAACGCTGCAGGTCACGTGGGCATAGCAAGCACTAAACAGAGAGTTATCTCTCACTTCTTTTGGCCGGGTGTCACAAAAGATGTTAAAGTCTTTTGTCGAACCTGTTTAGTTTGCCAGAGTGTGGCAACTAAAAGGACGAATCACATAGCACCCATCCAGGCAGCGGACATTTCATTGGTCCTATTAAGACTTCAGCTAGGGGACATAAATATGTCTTAACGTGAATTGATATGTGTACACGTTGGCCCGAGGCCATCCCACTGAAACATATCTCAAGTGATGACGTAGCGGACGCTCTATTTTTAGTTTTTACTAGATTGGGGTTTCCTGAAAACATCCATTCGGATAATGGCTCGCAATTTGTTTCCGATGCCATGGTGAAAGTGATGAATATGTTCGGTATAGAACGATTACTTATTTCATTGTACCATCCCCAAGCGTTCGGGCAAATTGAGCAGTTTAATAGGACACTCAAGCAGATGCTTGATAGAGTTACAGCTAAATATCCGCAAGACTGGGACAGGATACTGCCAGCTGTCCTCTTTGCGTACCGAGAAATATAAAATTCTAGCACCAGGTTTAGTCCGTTTGAACTCATTTATGGTGCAAGACCACGGGGTCCGATGGCCATATTAAAGCATTTATTAATCGGTACTAATAAGAACGCTCCACCTATGTCCCAGTCTTGACATATGGATGTGAGTCATGGGCAATGACTACAACCCACAAAAGCCAGATTCAAACCTCAGAAATGAGGTATCTGAGGAAGGTGGTTGAAGTAACAAGAAGAGACATGGTCCGCAACCAGACGATACGTCAAGGCCTAAAATCCCACTCACTGCAGACCCAAATAGAACAGTCCCAACTAAGATGGTTTAGCCATGTCTGCAGAATGGGAGAAGATCGGCTACCACGACAAGCATGGGAAACAAAGAGCCAGGGATCCAGACCTCCAGGACGACCCAGAGTCCGCTGGGAGGACAACATTAGACAATCTTTGAAGGACCGAGGACTAGAATGGAACCAGGCCAGGAAGAAAACAGCCGATAGGATAGTCTGGCGCTCTCTCTTCCAAACCTCTACACCTCACGGTAGAAGAGGAACGACTAAGTAAGTACTAATATGAACGAAGAAGTTCAGTCGTCATATCAATATGTCGTAAATCTAAGACGTAAAATCATTGACGCATGCAACATAGCAGTGCAGTCTTCTGAAAGAGCGAAGTCAAAGGCTCGACTGTTTTTCAATAAAAACAGGAAACTGCGCCAGCTGTGGCCAGGAGACGAAGCTTTTGTTTTGCTTCCGAATAAGGAAAACAGATTGTTAATTTCATGGAAAGGTCCATATTCTATCATTAAAAAACTATGAGATGTTGATTATGTTGTAAGCGTGAAAGGTAAAGAAACAATTTTTCACATAAATATGTTGCAACAATTTTACACTAGGTCACCACATCTTCGCCCGATTTTTGATTCTCTTGATGAATCGATTGATCGTCGTTCTTCTTTGGCTGTGACCCAAGAAGAAATCTCTGAATGCAATAATGTTGGTGAACCCATTCTTTCTTTACCAGAGTTGCATTCTCTATCGACCGAATCATGGAAAGATGTTTCCATTGATCCGGCGTTAAATAAGAAACAGAAAAGTCAGATCTCTGAACTACTTCAGTCCTTTTCTGATGTGCTTACGGACATTCCTGGGCACACTGATATCATCGAACATGATATCAGACTGACGGATTTCTGACCAATAAAGTTGAAACAGTACCCGATTCCGATCTATCTGCAATCTCAACTGCATGATGAGATTAAGCAAATGATTAGCCTTAACATTATAGAACCTTCTAATTCACCTTATAGCTTCCCTATGGTGCTAATTAGGAAGAAGGATAAATCTATACGTATTTGTATAGATTATAGGAAACTTAACGCAGTGTCTATTCGAGACGCGGAACCTCTTCCCGTGCTCGATTCTCTTCTTGAGAGACTCTCTACTGCTACCTATTTTACTAAACTCGATCTCTCAAAGGGCTATTGGCAAGTCTTCTTGTCTACCAATTCTAAACCTTACACCGCTTTTGCTACTCCGTTAGGTTTATTTCAGTTCAACTATATGTCTTTTGGACTTGTTAATGCTCCTGCGACTTTTGTGCTCATGATGAGGAGATTATTCTCAGATCGTGAGGACTTAATCACATACATTGATGACATTTGTCTCTTCCATCAATCTTGGAGTGATCACGTCCACGGCATTCACTCTCTATTAAATACCTTACGTGATCATGGTATCACAGCCCTACCATCTAAAACGAGAATAGGATTTTCAGAAATTACCTTTCTCGGACATAAGGTTGGAGATGGAGTCCTTAAACCTGAGGATTCTACTGTCTCAAAAATCTTAAATTTATATATTCCTAGAACAAAGAAACAAGTTAGGAGTTTGTTGGGCTTAATAAACTTCTATTGAAGATTTTTGCCCAACTTTAGTTATATCACTTCAGTTCTGTCCGCGTTGCTGAAAAAGGACGCGGCAAAGAAGGTAGTGTGGTCACTTGTGTGTAATGAGTCGTTAAATGTGATTAAATGTGCCTTTTCAAAATCGCCTATATTAAGACTACCTGATATTCGTCTACCTTTTACCCTCAGGGTCGACGCCAGCAATGTCGGCATAGGTGGCGTGTTATTACAAGAATTTCGAGGCCAGCTGCATCCAGTTGTCTACGTTAGCAGGAAGTTAATTAGCACGGAGCAGAAATACCCTATTGTGGAACGAGAGTTACTTGCTATCATGTTCGCCTTCAAGAAACTACAAAGATATTTGTTGGGTGCCCATTGCACCCTAGAAACCGACCAACGTGCCCTGGGTTACCTACAGACTGCAAGGTTTACTAACCCAAAGGATGCTAGAGCAAGCCTTGCATTGCAGCCGTACGACTATTCCATCAAATCGATTAAAGGGAGTCTCAACGTGGTTGCAGACGTATTGTCCCGTTGTATCAAAGACACTCCGTCGTCTATGTAAACCACAAGCTCAATCCATCTACAGTATTCAAATCAGCCTTAGCTACACTCAAATCGCCTGTGCTGATGACTTTGCGTGTCAAGAAACAGTGCTCTATTGTACTCAAAGAACGTGCGTTATTGCAGGTTTTGCTACAACAACGCTACCCGCACAGACACACGATGATGCTGTTGAAATATCATTCAAAGCGTGTAGTATATCAATCTTTGCAGAATATTGTACAGACGCACATTATGTCTACATTTGAACTGTCAGTTCTACAACAAGTCAACAGAGGAAAAGTGCTGCAAACATTTCCAGATATTCAAGTCGAGACAGTTTTTGCAATTCTCAAGCAATGACTTTCTGTAACGCAATTTGGTTTCAAAAGGGACATAACACATTAATTGAAACCTCTACCAGATTCACATGGGAAGTAATCACGTCATGGGTTACCGAAATTTTCTACGTGACTTTGCTACAGGTTCCCGAAATTTAAAGATTTTCTGTCTACTAAGGATTGTATAGACAACAATTATGGACACGGTGGACTTATCATTTCTACGAGAAACTTCAAGCTCTGCAAGATTTTGCGCTTGAAGTGGACTCAAGCCTATTTGGAACATTACCATTTTTCCTTCACGATTAAAATAAACAAATTAACTTTACTGTTTAAAAGTGATTTCTAAACACAAATGAACGGTACATTGACATAATACAATAGATCACTACATTTGACATTCATGTGTCACTAGGTCCTTCGTGTGAGAACACAGAGGATCACTACAGGGACACATGTGTCATTGGGTCTTTTTGTATTGGGACATGCGCCTACTATCCGGCCTTGGCTAGGATCATGTGTCTTGACCAGGGTGGGGGTCGGGCGTGTGCCAATGCAACCTCATGCGAGGAAAAAAAATGCAACCTCATGCGAGAGAAAAAAATAATAATAATAGAATTGAGCGCATTATTTGCTATTATGAAATTAATTTCGTTCTTCATTAATCATTGTATTTATATAATACAATTTGACACTATAGTCTCTAAATACAAGATTGATACATATGTTGACATATTGTCGCAGTCAAACACTTTGTATGTGTTTATTGTGTGCCTATATTTTTTCCCTGCTGTTATATTGCTTATTTCATGCACTTAGCTTTAGTGTTTATTTGATCAACATTATTGGACTAAGATGACATGACTGAAAACAGTAGGTGTTCTCTGACTTACGAGACGGTGAGAAAGTGTGGTGTATATGCATTATTTATGTTAGATGTTGACTGACTACTGCTATAGGACCTCTTTATTATGTTAAATTGTTTGGAGCTGTTTGGAAGACATTGATTTTACAGTTTACGCTGCTTCTTCACACCTTGGGTGTTAAATTGCCTTCATATCGGCACAAACATAGGTCAATGCATGGTCATAGCGGCAGTGACATATGATGTTACCTTTTGCCCACCTTATTGTTCTTTTGTCTCATACCCCAATAATGTCAACTTCGTTGCCATTATTGACCGGGAAGAGGGGGGGGGGGGGGAAGAAGAAGATGTTATGACTAAATTCATAACACAATTTTCGGTCGCTCTCAAACTTGGTTTGTTGAGCTGACTTCCTATTTACAAATCGTTTCTACGACAACACAGGAAGTACGTCACATTGTCTGCAGATTTCTTAGCAGACGTGGTTTCGCGGGCTACGATCGAACATGCGATCTAGTTACCGTCCTCTTTGGCTTTGTGTCTCCATGGGAGAAGGCTGTGTTTCTTAAGAGCTCCCGAATGTGTACTTTTAGTACTGGATTTCAAGTATTTTAATCAGCTAGGACTTCTACCAGATAGAGCCTAAGTTTGATATACTTCTAAGGACGTGTCAGCGCTGAATGGTATGGAAAGGATGTGTAATTTGATAATAAATATTTCAGCATTATGACTCTGACAGCGTTCCTTTAGTCTACAAGACGTTAGACTACATATTGACTGCCTAGTGAGTGCCATTGTCATTTTCACTGATGCAATTTATATGGAGCCACGTTCGTGAATAAAATCTACATGTATTAATGTCAAACGTTATGGAGTTTTGTACTGCTAAGAACTGGCTCTCACGTTTGTAAGATATGTGCTTGTCGGACTGTATGTACATTAGACCCTACATCTACTTGGACACCTGAGTCCAGCATCTGAAACCTCTCGCAACCTTATAGGTGCCTGTTCAATTGAACCCGCAACATCTAGCTTATCCTATCGCTTTTAACGCGTGATATGAACACTAGTGTTACCAACAAATTACTGGTGGCAATGTATGTAGTTATTATAATATTTATTTGTCTGAGGGAAAGTATTTGTTTTTAGAATCAAAATGCTTTCCTGGTCAAAGGTATATCACCCATGATTGATTGATACTTTTGTTATATGGGTTATCTCCCCTGGATATCGAATTTGGCGTATGAATCTAGATTTTGTTCGTCTGTTCCTTGTTGGTCCAGAAACAGATTGTGCTTGCTTAGGTTTATGCAGGAATGTTTATGGTCCGAGTCTATGTTTACTCCATGTCTATTTCAGACGATTCGGGCTTATATCGTGATATCTTTGTATGTCTAAGTGGAACTATTTTTCCTTGTACTGAACTATGGGGTCAGGAAGTTTCTGCGCATGCGAATAGGGAAAGAGGCTCTTCCGTGATGATGGACGAATCTTGAAGGCTGTCGGACAAAAGGGAGTCCGAAGTTTTTCGTCATTGTGATTGATTCTGGGGAAAAGAGGAGTTTCTCTTAGTAGACTATGATGGTCGATACTTCTCCCAGAATATCTATTCTTTACGCCGAGGGAATGGCGTGTGTTAGTACTAGTGTTTTCTGAACTTAAGGTAAAGAAGGAACATTTTCTAAAACTTTACCTAGGCCTAACGACATCATAGATGTTATATCATCTTTATATATTTGATGGATCGTATGTAGACGATTCCTGTACTAGCAGCACTGTGAGTGGACATATGTAACATTTCTTATGGGTATGGAAAACCCAAGATATTAGTTGAGCAAATGAACGGAGCTTTCATTTGTAGTGAGGATATCTTTTTTTGGATGAACGCCGCTCACTGGGACCAGCGCCATTTTGAACCCCACTGTTGGTCTGTTTGAATTGTCAGTCAGAGAACAGATATATCTTATTACCTGATGGCGATACCTAGACTTACATTGTATTGAAGTCCACTCTTTGTTATTTGAGATTGTCAACCTTAAAAAAAAACCCTGTTGAAGTTAAAGCCTAAAAGACTTAGCCTGAAAAACGTAATCAGCAGAGGGTCTGTAAGGGAGCATTGTGATGACCATTATTATTGTTAACTCAAACTGATACGATTAGTCAGTGGAGATATGAGACGATAGACAATCAGAACTATATATTTGCTACTATCGTTCAATTATATTTACATGCTATGAGATTGCTAAATTGATGTTGCCACCCATTTGGTCAAGTATCCAATGATTTATTGTGTCAACCTGTTCCTATGACTGTCAACCGTGCTGTCAGAGTGTGTGTCATTAAACTGTCTAAAAACGTCTACAGTAGTTCCAGCTATCTTTGACTTCCAGCCGTGAGGGTATGAGTGCATTGTTACCAACTTGTCAACTCCACAGAACCATTCATCCCATTCGCGTTACTGACAGGGCCTCAATACGTTCCGGACAAGGCGACCTGTTAACCCACACTGTGTTTAGGTTTGAGTTGACCACTTACTCTCATCAAGCAGACGAGTACATACAAACATTCATTCCATCACTAATACATAAAGAATGACATTTATCAACGGTGTGAAATATACACTTATCTATGTGATGGCCAGAGAAAAACGACCATATCAACTAGTCATTTATAAAATTACACAAAATGGATATGAGTAAATAATATATACCGTCAGTAGCCAGTATTTTTAATGTATGTACTAGTCAATTATAGCATCTCTTTCTGGGGAATAGCGAGTAATTAAATTTACTTTACAGCTGGAGAAATTTAGCTATATGTTATTTAATACGCTATTCAATTTAACACAGAAAATCCCAGTGAAATATAATGAAAAACCTTTAACACACTAAATCACTTAACGGCTAGTATATAAATTACCGCAAACAGAGAAAGATGGAAACAACTCCACGAATCTAAGCATTCACTTTGTACGAAAAACTCTTAGGATATCGAGTTAGTTATTTCAGAAAATTCTCTGAGCAACTGATAATGACATTTGGGGAGTGGGGTATATATCCATAGATGCCGTTCTTTTGCTCCTTAATGCGAAAGTCGCACCTACGGCCAGGGCCGGGCACATCTACGGTTCGATTCCTGAATGAAAGGTTTTTTCTTCACCTCTGCCAACCGACAACCTCTGGCTTGTCTTTGATTATCCCCGCCTGCCGCATATCAGCTAAGTAAGTTAATTCCCCTGAAAATGTAACAATCTAAGGTACGTCTCAGACTTATCGCCCTTGATTCTTCAAAGAAACTGTTAACGCCTGGCCTCTGCCCGCGTATTTCCCTGATCAAAGAACGATTACGCCGTGCTGCGCACTTCGCTCTGTTCCACCGTGCTTAATTGCCAGACGGCTTGCGTGTTAATTGCGATAGTGAATCAGGCGTTCGTGTAACAAAAAAAATATAACCCTAGTGGGGGGGGGGGAGTGGACGGTCACTGCTGCACTATTTACATATGTGACTATATATATATATATATATATATATATATATATATATATATATATATATATATATATATATATATATATATATATATATATATATATATATATATATATAGAAAAGAAGGTAAAGGAACCCGTTACACGCCCTTGAGGCATATTGGGAATATGGTGTTAGGCCCATATTATCTTGACCGTCGGCACACTAGGGGTGATGTGGTCGGCATCACGCCGGCCGCCTCAACCTTCCCAGAGTTGCTCTGGTACCCATTTGTGGCTGGGTCGACCCAGGAGCCGTTTGTGGCCTAAAAAAATCCCACCTCATCTGGGGATCGAACCATAAACCACTGCGCTAGGAAGCCAGTGCACTAACCCCTATGCTACCGTGGCTGCTTATACACACACACATATATATATATATATATATATATATATATATATATATATATATATATATATATATATATATGTGTGTGTGTGTGTGTGTGTAACAGCGCCATCTTGTCATCGTCATTGTCTCAGTGGTTCACTGCCTTTTTACCACATTATCTCCAAGAAGAAGATATATTACTGGGCCACAATAAAGCCTAGAAATAGTTGTGTGTTATTTTTGTGTTTTTGCCCCTTCTAGAGCATCTAAGGCGAGTGTTATTTAAGTGGCCAAATTACTGCGCGCATGGACTAAGTTGAGTGATTAGGCTTAGCGGCTTAGAAAAAGAAGTGCCTAAGCGTGCGAAAGACCCTATTTTGCAAGAGCCGCCAAGAGAGAACAAACGAGGTTAGGCACGCCCTGTGTGGGTAGAAGAAGAACAAAGACATGACACGTGAGTTAATTTAGGTAGAAGGTGATAGTGTTAGAAAAATATAGGGATGTAGGTCTGCTACATATTTGGTATCATGTTTAACAAAATAGATAGATAAATGTGTTTCCTAAGGAGATTTCTTTTAGGACATTTAATTCTGAAATGATAGATGAGTGAAAATAATGTGTGGATGGATTTTACTAGTGTTAAGTCCAGATTGCGGCTTTAAGAGTTTAGAAGCAATTATTTCATTCATCAGACCGGGCAAGAAAGGCAAAGATAGTAGGAAAGTATTTCATACATGGAACTGGACAGAGATGTTATCTGGGATTGTAATTTAGATAATATTAACTTGTTGGCAAGATGGCAACCGGAGGCCACGTGTTGATGACTGTGCATAAAGATGACGCATGTGAGCGACAATAACATGTTTAGTTACCACACATTTTTAGTTACCACGTGTCGGGGGGATAGGCCTATAATTTTACGCTATTTTATATTGTGTGAATTGACACGTGGGTGAAGGCAGGTTAATGTAATTTTCTTCAGTAATGGATGCTTCGGAGTGTAGGGACAAATATTGAAATGGATCAGTTGCGAGGTGGTGGTTTATGCCCATTAATGAGAGTATTCGTTGTACATATAGTTGAATATTATTCTATGTCCATTTTATTATTAATTAATTATTGTTTTGTGTAGAATGGTTTGTGAGAGCACGTGGGCTCACTTGGAGATATATATTTCTCTTCTCGCTCCTTATGGAACATGGGGCCACAATGTGGCTGGAATCCACATGAAGCCCTCACAAAGCATTCAGATGCTCTTGCAGTAGTGGTCTTGGTAGCAATCTGTGTTACATGGTGAGATTGCCAGCCTCATGCACAACACCATTTTAGTCTCATTGAACGACATGCATGAGTGTGTGTGATAGTTGAGTGTGTCAGGTGACGTAGAAGGCCTGTTTGGCAGGTGAGAGTTTATATGTATATATAAACATTTTCAAACAGATACAAGAAATATCAGAACTGAACATTGGTGGAAGGTCAATAAACAATCTTAGATATGCGGATGATACAGTTGTGTTAGCTGAAATAGAGTGAACAGGACTTACAAGAACTAGTGAAGGAAATAAACAGCATTAATCATGAATCTGGATTGGACATTAACATTGAGAAAACCGAAAACTACGATAATTAGCAAAACAGACAATAAGCCCACAGTAAAGATAAGAATACATGGCGAAATCCTGGAACAAATCAAGCGTTTCTCGTATCTTGGTGATTTAAAGACAGAAGATGGCACATGTGGAACAGAAATTAAGAAGATAATAGGAATGGCTAAAGCTACAATCAACAACATGAGACAAATACTGAACTCACAAATCAAAATTGAGAATAATCAAGTGTTATATATATTCTTCATTAGTGTATGATGTAGAAACATGGGCAGTGAACAAGCAATTGGAAGAAAGAATCGGGGCTCTCTAAATGTGGATATATGGAAGAATGGAACGCATCTCATAGAAAGAGAAGAAAACAAATACAGCAATTGCCCGGTATTACGCTGTTCGATTACCGCTTTTTCGATATAACGCAATTCGTATGTTATACTATATTTCTGTTATACGCTTAAAAAAATTCGATCGTACGCTAATCGTGAGCCACTATCTGATGAGGATCTCGTAGACTAGGACCAGCAGCAAACACTCAAGTAACAAGATGAAAAATACGAACCAGAGCAGAAGAAGGCATTTAAAACAGCAGCAAAACTGAACAAAATTTTCAAACTTCAGGATGCATTAATTGTTAGCATAATGAAGCGTGGTCCCAAAAATGGAACGCATTTCTACGGTAATCCGTCCGTAACATAGAACAAGATCTACGATCTCGTAACTTGCTACACGTGCTTTTTAAAGAGAAAAAGAAGGTGGTAAAGCAAAGTAAGCTCGATTCGTATTTTTTAAAGTCTCCTGGAATATCTTCTGCCTCATTGGCCATACAGCCGTGCCTTCTATCTCTGGAGGTAGAACAACTTTTTCAACACCTACAAAATCTTTTGCTAACCAGTCGTCTGATGGTGAAGGCTACTCCACAGTGAAAACTGTAGCCACAAGCAACGGAAGTAGCAGCGATTAAAATCCTATAATTGTTGTTTTTGTACGTACAGTACAAACATAATATTTCGTTTGTGTGCAGCATGTCTATAATTATATGTAGCTAATACATTTGGTTAGTTATTTATTTATTTTTTAATCACTATTTACTTCATTTTAATACAGCTTTCTGGACCTTGGGAACGAATTATTTAGATTTCTACTAATTCTTATGGGAAATCACTTAGCGCTTTTTCGGTTAGCGCTCAAGTTTTCAGGAACGAATTAACAGCGCTAAGCCGGGAAAAGGGAAGAGAGGGGGGGGGGGGGGGGGGGGGGAGAGAATTGATGTAAAGTGGTCATAGAAAACCTAGGAATTAAAAGAAAATGAATGAAGGAGATCAAAGCTAGACTGCTAAAATATTAGAAAGTTAAATTATTTAGAAATATTTTGGCCATTTAAAAAGACATAACATCTAGCTGAAGACCACAATGGAAGGCAAAGTAGTAGGCAAACATGCAAGAAAAAGACAACGCGATAAGTGAGAAGATAACATCAAGAGATAGACAGGAAAGAGTCTATCAGAGTGCACCATCAAGACAAGAAACAGAAGACGTTGGATATTCATTGCAGCCACCCTTTGTTGCGGAGATGGCACCTTATGATAACGATGAAGATGACTTAGAACTAATAGAAGTAGTTTATTTCAAGTATGCTCCTGTTGTGTCAGTCGTTGTGGAAAGGAGCTTTTCGGTGATGAAAGGTTTGTTGACAGACAATAGAAAGTGATGATGATGATGAAATAGAAATGGCTGGTGATGATCCCATGAAAATCCATATGAATAAAACAACCACTCGAATATTTAGTGAACATACTAAGAAAGGCTACAAGAAGGTACCGTAACAATGATAAAAACACAGGCACAAATAAAAACGGGGAGCCGCGGTAGCATAGTGGTTAATGCACTGGCTTCCTAGCTCAGTGGTCTATGGTTCGATCCCCAGATGAGGTGGGATTTTTTTAGGCCGCAAACGGCTCCTGGGTCGACCCAGCCCCAAATGGGTACCAGAGCAACTCTGGGAAGGTTAAGGCGGCCGGCGTGATGCTGACCACATCACCCCTAGTGTGCCGACGGTCGAGAAAATATGGGCCTAACACCATATTCCCAATATGCCTCAATGGGCGTGTAACGGGATCCTTTACCTTACAAATAAAAACGAATGAACAAATAAAAGTACGGGACTGAACAACAAAGAAAATCAATGCTAAAATGCGAAGAACAAGTTAAATGCTACAAAGTTTCCACATAGTCTGATTAAACAGTATAACCCAGCACTGAACAATATCAGCAACATTGGCTGTCCAGAAAAGAGAGAGGGAAAAATTTTGAAATGTATTTACACATTATTTACAATAAATTACGAGAAGGAATAACACCATAATCAAATAGTGGCAATTGAATACACTAGGTAAAAACTATACAATTATATCGACACTGTACATCCTAATTGTGCATTGGGCTGGCAACCTTATCATGCAAATCAAACTGCCTCATAAACCACCGCAGCAAAAGTATGTGAATGCTTGGCGCAGGCTTCTTGCACGGAGACTAGCTGTGGTGGTGGCTCAATGATCAGTATAGAGCAGAGGTTTTCAAACTGTGCGTCGCGGCTCCCAGGGGCGTCGCGGCCCTCGGCTAAGGGCGTCGCGGTGGCTTGGGAAAAGTGTTGGGCTCGATATTATGAGCCAATGTCCATCAATAAATATAGATCTTCGTAGTATAGAGAGGAGCCGCGGTGATTTATGCACAGATCAAGGGAGCCGCGGACCAAAAAAGTTTGAAAACCTCTGGTATAGAGTGCAACGGAAAATGATGATACCCAAATTATTACGCATCGTGGGTTAAACCGGATATTGTTCTCCAATTTTAAAAAAAAAAGAGATTCTTCTCCATTCCCACATTTACTCGCACACACTATATACATTTCACACAGAAAGTTATTTGCCACCAGTTTTATTTAGTTTTTACATGTAAAAGATAACATAACCATTGAGATTATTATTCTCGTTGACTGCTGTGAAATATTAAAGAATAGACATTCGCCATTTCATTGTCCATATCTTTTTCCTTCTTGTGATCACTAAAATAAAGAATTAAAAATCGAACTCCTGTTATCTTGTGATTTCACAGCACTAAACACTATAAAATGATTGCTTGATCTATTTTGGTTGTTTCAATTACAGGGGTCCCTGTTACATAAAAGAGTCGTATTCAAGGTTTTTGCCCCCATCTTTTCCAGGCCAGATCTGACATGCCCTCTTATAATTTGCGGTTATTTGCTCAAAGAAAACGTGTCACCTTGCTCAATGGCTCACCTTGGTCGGTTCGCAAATACACTACTGCGTATAACATGATTGAAATTAAGTAAATAACGATATTTTTTTTTTTATGTATGAAGCAAAAGCTCCCGTTCAACCTCTGATGGGTTATAGTTAGGATATATAGTGTCTCTAATTCCAGATAATATGTTCAATTGCCAATACCTGACCATGACATCAGACCTCTTGTGCAATTATTGAAAACAGGGTAAATTAATTTTTTCCAAGTGTTGTTTGCATGTGTAGGGCCGGACTTAATAACTGCAGGGCCCTATTTGGACCGTTTTGGTGGGGCTCCCCTGGATTTCAGATTCGATATCAGGAATATATGCTATTAAATTGTATTTATTAAAAAAAAAGAAACTCACACACACAATATCTATATTTATTAGCTATTTAATAATCCCAACTAACATAATTACCGACGTATGTTACGTCGGTTGGTCTCACTCAAAATAGTAACTCGCGCCAGAAAAAAAAGTGCACAACGCACGGTGTGCAACTTGCGCGGCGTGGGTGTTATATAAAACAAATACTTTGGTTTTATTTTTTTTTTATTATTCTTTCACGAAATTAGTAGCGCTCGACAAAGAAAACCACTTATTATCAGGGAACACTCTTTGAAAACAATCCACGCACTTTCACACGAAATGTTGTCATCAAAGAACTTTTAAATTGAATCTAAAATAACATAATTCTCGCCGTGTGTACGTTGGTCACAGCTGAGGAATGCAACCGTGTTGAAAAATTGTATTGTTTCCATTATATATACTCTCCCGAAAATATTTACAATAAACAAAGAAAAGCGTTCAAATGACGGTGTTCATTAACAGTTTGATTACACTGTATCTTATATGCCACACCTCGGAGATGATAAACCTGTACAAAAAATCCAAAACCCTGTACACAGACCCTCAAAACCTGTACAAAGACTGAAAAAAAAACATATCAAAAGAGTTAATTCGTGTAAAAATATTTTCAATTACAGTGGGCTGCATTATAAATGAGGCACGGGGACTTTGCCTTTTAAAGCAGGTCTTCACTTATTAAAAAACCCAAACAATAAATGTCTGAGTTTATTTTACACTGTAAAAATAATGTGATAGTGTCATCATTTAGTCTATTTATGTGTTTAATTATCACTAACAGACTGGGAAATCATGTGTTCAATAGGACCTTATAAAAGATCTCTGAGACACAGTAATAAGGGGAATGGGTTAGAAAACTTGTACAGAAATTATGTACAGGGTGTACACATCTGAAAATGCAAACACCTTGTACAGATTATGGGTAAACCATAGCATGTGGCATGTATGCTGTATAATGGAAAGAAACCAAAAACACTCTAAGAATGTACTTCTATCTGCTCATCTGGGAACGGAAACAGCACACTATAATTAAAAGCCCGTCAAGTTTGACGGGTTATTGCTAGTCATATATAAAATCCCAGCTTTTTCTCTCACTAACTCTAAGGGATGCAACTGTGGTTGAAAGTTAGACATTAATTAGACTAATTGTATTGTTTCCCTTATATGTACTCTCCCGAAAATAATAACACTCGACAAAGAAAAGTCAGCAAATGACGTTGTGCACAAAAATATTTATAGAACTGTGGTGATGCACAGTGGTTTTTTAAAATACTTTTGAATAAGTAAAATTGCCGTTAGGTATTGATGCTTGTCACGAAGTGTAAATCGCCTTCTCTCTCTTCTAAAACTTTTCTAATACCAATTCATTCCTTCCCTCTAAATTCTCTAGAATATCCATCACTCGTCTAAAAATCAGATCTCCTATTTTTTTCTGAATGAAATTTTTTTCTCTTTGTTCTATGTGTTACTGGAAAAAATCGTTCAACTCTTCGCTGTGAACTTTAACCGCGATTTAGTAACATGGGTTTCCCACACTTTTAGCCTACTGGTAGTGTTATGTGACACCTCAGCAACCAGCAAGGAGTTCTCCTTTATCGCCTGTTATCAAAATGCCAAGTACCGGCCAACTGTGTGTGTGTTTGCGGATGGAGCGAAATGTCAACATTAGTTCAGGTCCATTTCCCCCCCCCCCCCCCCCACCCTATCCCGACGTAGGCAAATGAAAGCCACCAAACAGAACCGGAATTTAAGCAGGATCCTCGAAGCGCGCAATTCTCTAAGCGCAGGACTCACAAAGCATCAGCCTAGACTGGCTCCCAAGAAATACAGAGGAGCCCGGTCATTCTAAAACACAGCAATGGTGCTTGGCTGAGCGAGTGAGTAGATCTAATATTGTTTTATGAATAACATGAATAATAATCATACATTTATCAGCAGCATATCACGTCAGTATCTTTAGTTAGACAAAGTTCTAAATGTACTTTCATCTTCTCTGTGACAGCAATTAATGTCCTTGATTTTGTACAGGAGACAACGGCATTATGTATACTGACGGTTTCATCTATGAACTACCCTTGTCCGGTTTTATACTGAATGATTTCTACTAATTCTACTGTATGATTTCAGCCACGATTATCCTTGTCATATTTTAATCCTGAACTGATTTCTGAAAACATCCTTATTAGGTCTTAATGTGTTTATGTGCATGTATCCTATGTTATGATGGTATTATCAAGGTATATGGATGTTTGTAACATAACTATAAAACTATGTACTACTTTGACTAACTGTGACCCAATGGTTCTCAAGGTTGAGACCAGGAACACACCTTAATAGCTTTAATGCTCAAGTAGCAAAAATATAACCCCGTGGTTCTCAAACCATTTGTACCAATGACCCCAAATTGATTTTACTGCTCTATGGGCACAAGGTAGACAAGTGGTTCTTAAACTTTTCATGACCACAGCCCCAAACTTCACAGCTGGTGAAGCTAACAGCCCATATGTTGAAAATCATTGCGGTAGACAAGCTGGAAGCCAGATATAGGTTGAGATCCACCTGTATGCTTATAACGTCAGTTATGCTAAATTATTTCATAGATAATACATATCACCTTGTTATTGATGTTAACTATGAATGTTCGTTAGATTTCTGATGGACGATTAGCGTCCAGCAGATATGGGAAATGACTTCTCTGGCAAGACTACTAATGGAGCTCAAATTGTTTGTCAATCCAGTCCTACCAGGTTGTCCTACCAGGAGACTTAAGCATATGCAGTGTTCTCGAGGGCAGACATACTCCATCCCAGTTGGTGATGAGCCCTGTGTCAAGACAGAGGAAGCAGCATGCCATCCTCTGAAACCCCAAAAAGAACTTGCCATACTGGACCTGGAATGCTGGGATAGATTGAACCCCCTGGCAACAAGACAACATAAATTCAGCAGCATCTGAGTTGAGTAGTTTAAAATGCCAGCAGAACCACTACAGAATAGTCCCATTGTCCTAGGATGACAAATTCATTCTGACATGATTCAGAACCATTCATAGATTAGGAAACATAGGTTATAGTTGTAAATTTTTGAACATATATATCTATCATCGTTTTGTAATTTCATTTCAAGTATGAGAGAATCTATCTTCAATTTTGTATAATTTACATAACAGAGTCTGTTGTTATTTTTCTTGTAATATTTAATTGGGTTGTATAGTTTTAGTAATTAAAATCTACACCCTGGGGGCAGAGCCATAATTAATAAACACTATTGGGTCAGGATATTTTTTAATGTGGCTGGGCACCAAATCTCTTATCCAACTATATGTACTATACATAGTCTTTTGTAGGATTTCGGATAAAGAATTTATCGCCTAGAGAATATCCTGTTTAGTGTCACCAGAATTCTCTCTTTTTTTTAAAGAAAGGTTTTCTAGTGGACAAATTCCCGAGGAAATTAGGCGCAGTCTGGAAGATTTTCCTCTAGATATTATCATTTATTCTTCCATCAAGTCTTACACTTTCTCCCTCAAAAAGAAACCTTTTTTTAACGACAATTGGGGGCTCGTCCGGGATTTACTTTTTTCATATTTAGAAACTGTCTGAGATATGAAAACTCTTATCTTTCCTGGACCATTCTGCTGTAGGTACTTGTCACTTATTGGTGTCCAAGTCTATGATTAGATTAAAGAGGGGACATATAAATTACGTGGCGCGGAGAGCTGGAGAGTTACAGAGAAGTAAATGTCGAAATTGTCCTCTTTTCACACAACATGCCTACGAAAAATTCTCCGAATCTTTTGGCCGAATATCATCACCAACCAAGATCTGCTTACTCGGAGCAAGCAAGAGGACATGCACACTATCATAGCTGGCAGACGCTGGAGCTGGGTTGGCCATGTCCTCAGAAGAGACCCTGATGCCATCACAAGAACAGCTATGCTATGGACCCCTGAAGGAAAACGAAAGAGAGGCCGACCAAAAACAACTTGGCGGAGGACTGTGGAGGCTGAGATGCAAAGAATGAACCAGAGTTGGGGCACTGTACGAAGGATGGCCGCCAATCGAGCAAAGTGGAATCAATTTTTTGTTGCCTTACAAGACGCCACTAGGCATGATGGCCACTGACTGCTTTGACGGTTGGCGGCCAAGGATCAAAGAAGAAGATATACATTACCCTAGACTAAATTACACATAAATTTTTACAAGATAAACATATTTTAAGTTATGTTATGAAAACTATTCTTGGTGGTACTGCTGGTTATTAGTTACATATTGTTAACTTTTATTTAAGTTATGTTTTATGTATGCTGGTTTTAAATAACATAGGTTGTTAAAATACTTTAGTTTCGTTACGGCTATAGAAAGTATTTAGGCCTGTATTTATTTGATAGTGAGTTAGAGATCTCATACTCGCCCGGCAAAACCACTGCTGCTAAAATGAATGAGATAGAATGACTGAAGAAATGGACAGCACAATCGTATGAGATTAGAAAATTATGTGGCTTCTCTGGAAGTTTGCTGGAAAATTATGTCTTGGAACAGGAAGAATGTTTCATGCGCATAATGGGGCAACAGACGGAATGGAGAGCAAAATGCAAGGAAGAGATTGTGGAACATGAGAGACAAAGACAAGAAAAATCCCACCAGTGTAAGGAAGAAATGGAAACTCAGTTTCAACCTACAAAAATGGAATCCAGGGATAAACTTGAATCTAGGAATACTCATCATGCCACTCCTTTGCCAGTTGCATCCCCATCTTCAGCGGTAAATATAACTGCACCACATAAAGCCAAGTCTATGTCTCAGAATTCAGGCTCAGACAGAGCAGAGGTACAGATATCTAAACGGAGACATCTAGACCATCCTGAAAACAAGATTAAGCACAAGAGTGCTGATAATCTGAAGAGACCTTCCTCATCCTCAGCAAAAACTCACAAAAGGCATACCAACAACAACCGCACCAACAACCTGGTAAATAGGATCGCTCAACCAAATAGGATCACCCAACAGAAAAGGGTTATGCAACCCTATGGGAAGGGAAAGAATGTTAGTAAACATCACCTGTCAGCCACCCTACATCAGTTAGAGTGTATGCGCCGAGACCCAATCCCACATGCTTCATACAAAGCTAAGGTCCCTGCCATGGATGGGAACTTGACGAAGGCCCAGAGTGGATACAGGGATTCTCAAAATGTGGAGACTGCCACAGTAAATGGAGAAGAAATCACATGTTTGTATTATCAAGGTCTTGGGTGTGATGCCCTTGTCTCAGCCTCTGTCGTTGACCCTGATCAAGTCACCGAAGAGGATGTTGAGGTAACAGCACCCATGTTAAACAACAGGAGGATGATTTTGCCTTTAGCTTATGTAGAAGTTAGGTCGAACTTTGTAAACGGCAAAGTAAAGGCCGCAATATTGGATGAATGAATTTACCCCATACCTCAAGGAGGGAAATATATCATCTTAGGAGACTCAGCACGATCCAGAGATGGCGTGACTGAACAGGCTATGGAGACTCCAATGCCTAACTCATCTTCCAATATTTTCACTGAAAAGTTGGAAGAGTGCAAAGGGGATGACCACCCCAGTGCCCTTAATTCTGAACCAGTTTTGATAGTCCCACCCACTCTCTGCGTGCAGAAAGTGAAGCCGGGCCAGAGTTTCTTGGTACCTGGTGGGATGAAACATGTTTCAGAAATATCTTCCTTTAACAAGGGAGAAACGGCTGTAGAGGAACATGACCCTCGAGCACTTAGTCTTCACTCAGTTCCGATAACCTCACCCACTCTCTGGGACCAGAAAGTGAAGCTGGTCCAAATTTCCTTGGTACCTGGTGGGCAGGAACAAATGGTAGACTTACCTTTCTCTGTCACTGGAGAAACAGCGATAGAGAAGCATACACGCTCTCATACCTGGGGAGATAGGTATGTGTCCTTAGGCAGGTCAAGTAATATGACTAAAATAAGGTTGTGTATGAGGTTGGCAACCTCATCATGCAAAACTATTTGCTATAGACTGCATTGCAAGCAGAGTGTAGGCTTTAGTGCAAGCTCTTTGCCAGGAGGCAAGCTACAATGTAAAGTCCACAAGGAGGAACATAAGAGAGGGAAGATTATACGAGCAGGATTGCTTAACATACTTCAACTCCTTAACAATGAGGAAATGGATAGACATATGTTGATTACAGAGGGAAAAGAGGAAACACTGAGATTGAAATAACGAGAGATATGAACCAGGAAGGTATTAGCAGACAGAAGAGAATAGTCGGCTCAAACTAAGTTAGCCGTAGGCATAACTTTTAAAAGGGGGCCTATGTCACGAAGTGTAAATCGCCTTCTCTCTCTTCTTAAAGCTTTTCTAATACTAATTCATTCCTTCTCTCTAAATTCTCTAGAATATCCACCACTCTTCTAAAAATCAGATCTATTTTTTTTTCTGAATGAAATTCTTTTCTCTTTGTTCTATGTGTTACTGGAAAAAAATCGTTCAACTCTTCGCTGTGAACTTTTAACCGCGATTCAGTAACATGGGTTTTCCACACTTTTAGCCGACTGGTAAGGCAGTCGTAGTGTTATGTGACACCTCAGCAACCAGCAAGGAGTTCTCCTTTATCGCCTGGTATCAAAATGCCAAGTACCGGCCAACTGTGTGCGTGTTTGCGGATGGAACGAAATGTCAACATTAATTCAGGTCCACCCCGCCCTAACGTAAGCAAATGAAAGCCACCAAACAGAACCGGAATTTAAGCGGGATCCTCAAAGCACGCAATTCTCGAAGCGCAGGATTCACAAAGCATCTTCCTAGACTGGCAGACTGGCTGGAATGGTTGCTCCCAAGAAATACAGAGGAGCCCGGTCATTCTAAAACACAGCAATGGTGCTTGGCTGAGCGAGTGAGTAGATCTAATATTGTTATGTGAATAACATGAAAAATAATCATACATTTATCAGCAGCATATCACGTCAGTATCTTTAGTTAGACAAAGTTCTAAATGTACTTTCATCTTCTCTGTGACAGCAATTAATGTCCTTGATTTTGTACAGGAGACAACGGCATTATGTATACTGACGGTTTCATCTATGAACTACCCTTGTCCGGTTTTATACTGAATGATTTCTACTAATTCTACTGTATGATTTCAGCCACGATTATCCTTGTCATATTTTAATCCTGAACTGATTTCTGAAAACATCCTTATTAGCATACCTGTCAACCTGTATGAATTTGTCGTACAATGTACGGATTTTTGATACTTTTAGCAGTGTACGGCCGTACAGACTCGTTGTACGGATTCCCCCTGTAGAAA
Source organism: Oreohelix idahoensis (assembly GCA_024509875.1). NCBI lineage: Eukaryota > Metazoa > Mollusca > Gastropoda > Stylommatophora > Oreohelicidae > Oreohelix > Oreohelix idahoensis. Next base: position 254,329 of record JAMPIV010013079.1, read on the forward strand.
TATTTCGTAGACACCACTGTAGACTACTGCGTTGTAGAATAGTATAGAATAATAACTATTTACCAGGCATGCTGTAAGGTACTGCTTTCATTCTCCTTACACAAACCAGTGGCGAATCTGATGGAGGCTCCAGGGGGAGCAAAGGTCAACTCAACCGACGCAGGATTGTATCTAGTGGCCATGTTGATGTAGTGTGAGATAGAAAATACGCGAATGGTGTACTGTTCGATGTAGTTGATAAAAACCTCCTTTTTTTCAATTAATGATGTCCACCAGTTGATAAAGTCTCTCTATTTGATAACTCTCTTTTTGCTCATCATTTGATAAATGTAAGCTCACCAGAACATCACCAGAGTTAAATGCTGTGTTGTCGTGTTGCTTGTGGTTTGAGTATGGAATGTCAACTCGACCTACGCAGTGGTGTGTAGACATAGGTTGAGTATAATATGCGAATGATAAGAAGAGTTCGTGGTGTTGACAAATGGTCTTTTTCTCACACTCATGTATGGCTGGAAGTCATCGACACCAACGACTGTGTACCTTTGCTACAGTTTAATTGGACGTACACACTCGACAGCACGAATAGTGACAAATCACAGGTTGGCATAATACATCATGGTACAGTGGATAAATGGTCTTGCAATGATACATGGGCACTCATGTAGAATAATAGCATAATGGACTGTCAGTAGACAAGCACTCAGTATTGCCCATATATATATATATATATATCATCTGAGTTTACTGACAAAGCACGTCAGATTATAAACAACATTCAAGATGGCTTCTAGACCTAACCTCGTCTAGCGAAGATTCTTTAGAATAATGTTCAGCACATATTTTTCATATAATCATATTGAACCGCTGGTAATGGGTTTTCACGTGTAGCAGTGATCTCTGAACTCATCAAGCGATAATACGGGGCATCCCTTTTCTCTTCTTGAAAGTCATAAAATATTTGAATACAAGATGGCTTCTCTCGTGAGCTGTCACTCACGTTTGGATACAACTGAATCAAAGTTAATCATTCATTAAATGTTCTCGTTGCTCTGTAGATTCTATCATAATACAATTGATTTCATCATACGAGATATAATGCTGCTAGGAATGAATGTCGTTTTCATCTAGTTAAATATATTCTCTCAGACGTACAAATCGTGCCTATCGAAAAACGGTGGCTTAGCCAGAGTTCATAAGGAGAATCTTTTGTTACCTTGGTATCAGAAATATGATTCTGCCATTCCTTGGCAATAAGAATAAACACTGGGGTAAAGCATACACGATAGGTCTAGACGACTATCACTTTCCCCATAAATACTGAGATCACTTTTTCCGGCGACAAGCCGATATAGAAAAACACAGCCCATCATCAGGGCGAAGCCAAATCACACCTCTCTAGCGACACATCCGCCGAACAGCCCTTTGACCTTTCTAGAGACAAAAGACCATATAGTTCGACTTAGACATGCAAAGATTTTCAGATATAAGACAGACTCGTCCTACCCAGACAAACAATACACATAAATTCAGGCCATAGATACACTGAAGCAAGAACAACCTATTTCTACCCAAACAAAGAATAAATCGCAGTAAAACTGGATTCATCCGCGGAGTTCGATCGAAAGTCCTTTCAAGGGAAGTAACTCAATAATGACTTTTCCTTAAGCACTAAAAAGTATCTATTTTGTTTACAAAATATTTGCGAACATAACAAGCATACAAATGTATTATATTGTAAGATATCAAAGACTGCACGTAACAGTCTTACCACACCTCCCGGGAAAAAAAAAGGAACATTTTTTTTTTAAATACATCTAGGAGCAACGTACAATAGGCTCACAACGCATGAATAATGCGCAGATGAAAATATCAGGAATAAATATAACGACTAATATGAGGCTAAGTCGACTTATGGAGCGACTGGTGAGAATGTATCTCATAAACTGAGAGAAATTATTTCTCTACAAGTAAATTTTTCCAGGAAGGTGTCATCAAAGTATAATACAATTCTGGCAATTACACAATGCCTAAAAAATTCATACCATAATTTCGTATAAGATATCTTAAATTTATGATTTATGAAGAAAAGTCATCAAAGCACAGCGGTGAATAAACATCAATGAACCGCTAAGTAGTGATACAATCATTATATTATTAAATTACAAATGTGTATCTATCTTGATATAGAAAGGAACTATTATAAACTAGACATATCAAGAAGTCTAAGACCTAATAGTTATGTGGAATCATGTGGGCATCTTGACAGAATGTCTGCCATCACATTATCTGATCCACGAATAGCTCGCACAGAGAAATGAAAAGGTTGAAGAGCAATTGCATATCGAGTAGACCTCGAGCTCTCAAATTCTTACTCTGTATAGCAGTAAGAGCTTTTTGGTCGGTTTCTACTATGAAATGTGCGCCTAGAAGGAATCTCTGTAGTTTGAGGATCGACCAAACCATAGCTAATAGCTCACGGTCTAAAACCGAATAATTCCTTTCTGCCACATTAAGTTTTCTGGAAATATACATTACCGGATGCAGAGTTCCAGAGTACTCTTGCATTAGTGCCGCTCCAATCCCAGTGGATGAAGCATCACTACGAAGAACAAATGTCTTATCTTTAGTAGGTAACACTAAAATAGGTGGTGTTGAAAACAATGTTTTAATCTTATCCAAAGAGCATTGGCATTACTGAGACCAGTGGACCATATTAGGCGAACCTTTCTTTAAAAGTGTAGAAAGAGGTGCCATGATAGAGGATAGATTCTGAATGAATCTGCCATAAAACTGAATAAGACCTAACAGACTTCTCACCTGTTTTTTAGTCTTAGGGATAGAGATGTTAAGTATCTTACTAGTATTATGGTCCTCTGTCTTTAGGAAACCATGACCAACTCGGTGGCCTAGGAAAGAAATTTCGCTAAAACCAATATAGGCTTTAGAGGGTTTCGCTGTCAGGTTGTGCTCGCGCAAAGTAGACAGCAATTCATCTAACCCTGAATAGTGATCTTCCCAAGTATCGCTGAAAAGACAGATGTCGTCTAGATATGCAATGACATCTGACCGATAAGATAGGATTCGGCGCATCATGCGTACGAATGTAGCTAGTGCGTTCATAAGACCGAAAGGCATAAAATTCCATTGGAACAAACCTCTAGGTGTTGAAAAAGCCGTGAGAGGTTTGGCGCGTTCAGATAAAGGAACTTGCCAATATCCTTTAGACAAATCAAGTTTAGTGAAAAAATGAGATTTGGAGAGTCGAGTAAGTAGCTCTTCCAGTAAAGGCATAGGTTCGGCATCGAACTTCGTTACTTGATTCAATTTGCGATAGTCGACGCAAAGACGTATGTTATTGTCTTTTTTCCGAACAATAACCATCGGCGAAGAATATGCAGAGGTGGATGGTTCGATTATTTTCAAATCTATCATCTCATCCAACTCTTTCTCGACTTGTGCTTGAAAATGTATAGGTATAGGATAAGGTCTAACCCTAATAGGAGTATGGTCAGTTAGAACAATGTCATGTTCAATGACATGAGTTTGTCCAGGGATGTCAGTGAGTACATCCTGAAATGTTTGCAACATAGTTGAAACTTGTCGCTGTTCTCCTAGAGACAAATCAGGAGAGACAGTAACGTTCTTCCATGATTCACTAGAATGACGTGGGATCATTGGAAGAGGAAGATTTACATCTGAAAAACTTGATTTCTCATCCTGTATCACGGACAGTGATGAGTAATGACCATGTTGTACTGGAGAATTGTCCGTTGCTTGGAAAATGGGTTGCAAATAATCCGGACGTTCATGGAATTCAGTAAGCATATTGATGTGGAAGGTTTTATGCTTCCCATCAATATCGACAATATAGTCGACATCGGAAATTTTCGATATTATATCGTACGGACCTTTCCAAGAAATAAGTAGTCTGTTTTCCCTACAAGGTCGTAATACAAATGCTTTGTCACCAGGACAAAGTTGTCGTAAGCATCTCTTCTTATTGGCAAATTGCCTTGCCTTCTGTTTCGCAAATTCAGAAGAAGAAGTTGCTAATTTGCATGCTTCGATAATCTTTTGTCTCAACGCAATGACATATTCGTAGGATGACTTTGTGTCATCGTCAATATTGTCAGCTGTTATGAGATCATGAAGCAACGACATAGGGCCACGCGGACGCGCGCCAAAGACGAGTTCAAAGGGGGAAAATCCTGTATGTTCATTGGGGACCTCTCTGTAAGCGAAGAGGGCCGCAGGTAAAACTCTGTCCCAGTCTTGAGGATGATCCTCAGTTATCTTCCCTAGTAAGTTTTTAAGTGTTCTATTAAGGCGTTCGACCATCCCATTAGACATTGGATGATAGATACTACTTAAAGATCTATCTATCTGCAGAGTAGACATTACTTGAGACATGGTATCTGATATTAGTTGGGTGCCATGGTCTGACAATATCTCTCCGGGGAACCCCAGACGAGAAAATATAAGCCAAAGAGCATCTGCAATATCAGCAGTAGTAATGCTCTTTAGAGGAATAGCCTCTGGCCAACGTGTGCACATATCAACACACGTCAAGATAAACTGATGTCCTCTGGCAGACTTGATCTTAAATGGACCAATAATGTCTATGGCCATTTTTTGAAAACGGCCGAACCCGAATAGGAATGTCCGCCGCCTGAATGGGTGCAGCATGCCGTGGACCTTTGGATTTAACTTCCTGACATACTTTACAAGATCGACAATAAATCCGTATGTCCTTGTTTACCAATGGCCAAAAGAAAGCCGCAAGGACTCTTGACTTAGTACGGGAAAAACCCATGTGTCCAGCACACTGAGAGTCGTGAGCGTGCTGCAAAATTTTAACTCTCAAATTCTTGGGAACCAGGATTTGAGAATGACTTGACGTAATGGAGTCTTGAACCATACGTACAAGTACGCCATTCTTCTTTGTAATCCACGATTTACGACTTGTGTCTTTATTCGGATCACCTTTAGTTGCAAGAATGAAGAATTTCTTCAGAGTGGGGTCATCTTCTTGCTGTTTTATAAACGAGTCACGAGAAATTACCAACGGATCATCTTGGTTATGCACTTCATTATCTTCAGTAGATGAGGTTTGAGGCATATTAAGAGCCTGAGCTCTAGTGACTACAGCGTTAGCAATCTGCATGTTTTGCCTTTCCCACGCGGAAATTTGTTGCGGAGTGCATTCTTTGACTCCATGAATGCGACCGATGATGAGGTCAGCGATCGGATTCGGAAGAAGACATGCGTGTACATCTCCTGTAAAGAAAGGAGTAGCAATCCTAATGATAGCAGTAGAGTATTTCTCTAATGTGCCGCCAAATGTTACACATTTGACTACTTGTCCAGTGGCACGGGAAGGATCTACGAGTGACTGCCTAACACCAATTGTGGTGCATCCAGAATCAAATAGCACGGAGACTGGATTGTTATTTACTAAACCCTTATGTAAGACAAGAGAACCTCTTCCATCATGCGCGACTGATGCAGGAAGAGCAGGAAGAGGATGGCCGCAGCTTAAAGTAGACACTGTGGTTGGCTCAAATAATGTTTTGCATTGGGGGCACTGAGATGCTCTCCCAAAATCAAAAGCGGCACATGCCATATTATTAGCGTCATTATTGTCTTTACTCTGTTTATAGGCTTCATGGGACTCTTGTTGTGCAGAGTTTGCCTGAAAATGTGGTTTATGTCTTCTGTTTTGAGATCTACCTCGGTTATTATTACCCCTGTAGTTATTGTTACCTCTATTGTAACCCCTATTTGGGTTTGAGTCATAGTTCTCTTGGTTACCATTATCATATTCATTATAATGAGTATCTCTGTAATTGCGATCTTGTTGACTCCAAGACGGATACCTCGGATAGTTTCTATAATTACTTCCTCTATGGAAATTACTATAATTGTGACCACCCCTGTGTCGAGAGCTATCAGCTCGTCTCCAGTTCTTTGAAGAAGAACCCTGAAATGATTGGTTACCTTGGTTTTGATAACTATTATGGTTACCTTTTTTTATCAAATCTGTTTTGAGGTCCCTGAAATCTGTGTGAATAATTGGGATTGTATGGTGTTGCTGAAGCAACTGGCATACTCTCCTTAATCTTAGTGTTGCCAAAAGTCACGTCGGGGTGTGCAGTGACATATTGGGAACAATATTCTTCCATTTCCTTTAGAGATTTGGGTTTACGCTCATGTATAAATTCAAGGAATGGTTTGTTAACACATGACATAATCTTATCTCTGAGCAACAAATCCATAAGTCCTTCATACGTTTTTTTTCTGTTTTGGAAAGCTCAATCCAACGATCAACTGTGAGACGTGCCTTTGCAATGAATTCTGAGAATTCTACACCTGTCTCAGGCACCATCGTCTTAAACAAAAGGCGATAGCCTTCCTCACTTAGCTGGTATTTTTTTTATCAAAGCCGCCCTAATGACATCATAATTATCCTTATCTGCTTCTCCTACAAGGCATAACCTAGTCAGAGATTCACCTTTCAAGTTTTCTGCTAATTGGTTAGCATATTGTGATTTATCCACATTATGTGTACGACAAGAACGTTCAAATCTATCCAGCCAGAATGTAATATCGTCACTGGACTGATTGAACGGTGGAACCTTAACCTTGTAAGTAGAAGGTTTACCATTACCACTAGATGTCTGATTAACATTACTCATACTTGTCAATCTCAATTTCTCTAACTCAAATTCATGTTCTCTTATTGCTTTTTTTTCTTCCGCTTCTCTGTCTAATCTTCTTTGTTCAGCAGCACTGTCTAATCTTTTTTGTTCAGCTTCCCTGTCTAATCTTTTTTGTTCAGCTTCAAATCTCCTTTCCTCCACCTGCATCTGCAATTTCTTTAGTTCAGCAGCAGTATCAGCTTCTTTTTCTAATCTTTTCTCTTCAGCCAGAGCTTTTCTCTCTTCTGCAGCAGCTTTTTTCTCTTCAGCAGCAGCAGCAGCTTTTTTCTCTTCAGCAGCAGCTTTTCTCTCCTCTGCAGCAGCTTTTCTCTCTTCAGCAGCAGCAGCAGCTTTTTTCTCTTCTGCAGCTAATGCTTTGTCATATTGAGCAACTGCCCATTCTTCTAATTGTTGACCAGTCTTATCAAGGGCTTTCCCTTGTATAATGAAGTATTCTAATGTAGACATGATGTCTAACAATAATACTAATCACCTGAAATAATAATAATACCACAAGTTCTTAATGACTTGATTAATCAGCACACTATCCCAATATCTGTGGGTCACAAGCCTTAATAAGGTCTTGTATAACAGTAATAATAATCAAGTACTGGTTTATACCATAATCCAAGTGCAGTGCACAAGCAATAGTGTCTTATGAAATATACCTATATAAAACATATGTCAACCAACAGAATACATAAAGTACAAATAAGACTGACAATACGAAAACGTTTGCAGAAATCAAATCAAATAGGGAAATCAATGAAAATAATCCATGAATCTGCAAAGAATAACAACACAAATGACGTCACAGTATATGAATATAAATTGTGAATAGAACTGAAAGATAGAAAAGGGTAGACCAACAAATTACAAACAATTCAAAACAAAACTAAAGAACAAAGAAATATTACAAAAATAACAATAATTACAGTCTTCACAGCTAACACAAATAGCAACTAGTTGTTGCAAGCAAATTTCCAATTAAGGAAATTGCACCTAAAGAAAACGCCCACAACGGACCCTCTATGACGTGGGATATTCTGTTGTGAGGACACCGCCCAATCTAAACACAACCCGCTGACATATAAACTAACATACTATACAAACAAATAACATGTAAACATAAATATATAAATTATGTGTATGATAGTATGTGTTGCAAAATAGGCTCAGTTTTACAGTAATGGCAAAGTTATATATGAAAATAAACAAACTGCCACTTTATTGAATTACAAATTCTGGCCTTAAATATTAAAGTTCAACACAATAGCAGAACATAAGAAGATCCATCGATGAAAGTAGGGCTTCTTAGTTCAATAATACTGTCTTCCTGTTAATATTGACAAGAATTGATCCAACTGTTCTGTGAAACTCTGTAATGTCTAATGTAAAAATGTCAACAACGCTGACCTACATACTGCATTCACTTGACAGGTCACGTGACGAAGTGTTGACAAAGAGCAAACTAATACTGCAAGTGTGTCGTATCAGCCACAGGAAACGGTCTGGTATCGGTAGTCTGTTGACTTCTCACTTCTGCGAGGTCAAACCCAGAAAGCTGGTCCACCAAATGATAAAAACCTCCTTTTTTTCAATTAATGATGTCCACCAGTTGATAAAGACTCTCTCTCTATTTGATAACTCTCTTTTTTTTCTCATCATTTGATAAATGTAAGCTCACCAGAACATCACCAGAGTTAAATGCTGTGTTGTCGTGTTGCTTGTGGTTTGAGTATGGAATGTCAACTCGACCTACGCAGTGGTGTGTAGACATAGATTGAGTATAATATGCGAATGATAAGAAGAGTTCGTGGTGTTGACAAATGGTCTTTTTCTCACACTCATGTATGGCTGGAAGTCATCGACACCAACGACTGTGTACCTTTGCTACAGTTTAATTGGACGTACACACTCGACAGCACGAATAGTGACAAATCACAGGTTGGCATAATACATCATGGTACAGTGGATAAATGGTCTTGCAATGATACATGGGCACTCATGTAGAATAATAGCATAATGGACTGTCAGTAGACAAGCACTCAGTATTGCCCATATATATATATATCATCTGAGTTTACTGACAAAGCACGTCAGATTATAAACAACATTCAAGATGGCTTCTAGACCTAACCTCGTCTAGCGAAGATTCTTTAGAATAATGTTCAGCACATATTTTTCATATAATCATATTGAACCGCTGGTAATGGGTTTTCACGTGTAGCAGTGATCTCTGAACTCATCAAGCGATAATACGGGGCATCCCTTTTCTCTTCTTGAAAGTCATAAAATATTTGAATACAAGATGGCTTCTCTCGTGAGCTGTCACTCACGTTTGGATACAACTGAATCAAAGTTAATCATTCATTAAATGTTCTCGTTGCTCTGTAGATTCTATCATAATACAATTGATTTCATCATACGAGATATAATGCTGCTAGGAATGAATGTCGTTTTCATCTAGTTAAATATATTCTCTCAGACGTACAAATCGTGCCTATCGAAAAACGGTGGCTTAGCCAGAGTTCATAAGGAGAATCTTTTGTTACCTTGGTATCAGAAATATGATTCTGCCATTCCTTGGCAATAAGTATAAACACTGGGGTAAAGCATACACGATAGGTCTAGACGACTATCACTTTCCCCATAAATACTGAGATCACTTTTTCCGGCGACAAGCCGATATAGAAAAACACAGCCCATCATCAGGGCGAAGCCAAATCACACCTCTCTAGCGACACATCCGCCGAACAGCCCTTTGACCTTTCTAGAGACAAAAGACCATATAGTTCGACTTAGACATGCAAAGATATTCAGATATAAGACAGACTCGTCCTACCCAGACAAACAATACACATAAATTCAGGCCATAGATACACTGAAGCAAGAACAACCTATTTCTACCCAAACAAAGAATAAATCGCAGTAAAACTGGATTCATCCGCGGAGTTCGATCGAAAGTCCTTTCAAGGGAAGTAACTCAATAATGACTTTTCCTTAAGCACTAAAAAGTATCTATTACTTACTTACTTAGTCGTTCCCCTTCTACCGTGAGGTGTAGAGGTTTGGAAGAGAGAGCGCCAGACCATTCTATCAGCTGTCTTCTTCCTGGCCTGTTCCATTCTAGTCCTCGGTCCTTCAAAGATTGTCTAATGTTGTCCTCCCAGCGGACTCTGGGTCGTCCTGGAGGTCTGGATCCCTGGCTCTTTGTTTCCCATGCTTGTCGTGGTAGCCGATCTTCTCCCATTCTGCAGACATGGCCAAACCATCTTAGTTGGGACTGTTCTATTTGGGTCTGCAGCGGATGGGATTTTAGGCCTTGACGGATCGTCTGGTTGCGGACCATGTCTCTTCTTGTTACTTCAACCACTTTCCTCAGATACCTCATTTCTGAGGTTTGGATCTGGCTTTTGTGGGTTGTAGTCATTGCCCACGACTCGCATCCATATGTCAAGACTGGGACATAGGTGGAGCGGTATACAGCCATCTTCGTTTTCTTACCAACCTCTTTCTTGCTGAGGAATCCACGATTTATGGCCTGAAAAAGTCTCCCAGCCGCTGCTTTTCGAGTGGCCAACTCTTCTTTGATGCCTCCCTTTCGGTCTATAATAGCTCCGAGATATTTAAAGTGGTCGACCTGCTCCAGGACCTGTTCTCCCAACTTAATCTGATGTTTTCTTTCTTCTCGTGATATCACCATGGATTTTGTTTTAGAGCTGCTTATGACCATCCCTCACTTCTCCAGCTCTTCCTTCCAGACTTGCAGGTTGGATTGGAGATGTGTCTCTGATTTAGCAATCAGGGCAACATCATCAGCAAATGCCAGCTCCGAAATATAGACCTGTCTCATCTTCCAGTACCCCACTGAATACTTTCTTGTTCTCTCCTTACATGCCTTGATGACATCGTCCATAAGGAGTATGAAGAGGTAAGGTGATAGGATATCACCTTGTCTTACACCAGTGGTGGTCCTGAACTCTTCTGACTTATGGTTTGCTGTCCTCACATAATTTCTGCAAGACTTGTAGAAGCTCTGTATAGCATGAATCAGAGGTGCTGGAATATTCTTCCTTGCCAAACAGTCCCAAAGTTTGCTCCAGGGGACCCTGTCAAACGCCTTTTCCAGATCTATGAAACAAAGATGGATCTCACTCTTATACTCAAGGGCCTTTTCACTCAGCTGTCTGAGTGTGAAGATTAGGTCTTGAGTACTTCGGTTTGCTCGGAATCCGCACTGGACCTCATCCAATTGTGGCTCAGCTAGGCGTCGGAGTCTCTGCTCTAGGATTCTAGAGTAGATTTTACCAGGGACACTGAGAAGGGATATGCCTCTATGGTTTCCACATTGTCGATTGTCACCCTTTTTGAAAATTGGTGTTATGATGGCAATCTCCCAATCCTTTGGTATGGTCTTGTTGCACCATGCTGCCTGTAGGACCTTTAGGAGTAATACGTCGCCTGATGCTCCATGTACTTAACCATTTCTGGTGTTATACCATCATGCCCTGCTGCTTTGCCCATCTTGATTTTCTCTAGTGCTGCCCTCAGTTCTTCCATCTTTATGTCATCTTCACCATCATTGGTTTCCTCTTCTGTGTCAGTGGTTATCATTTCTGATGCTTCATCATGCTCACCATCCAGGAGTTCTGAGAAATATTCTTTCCATCTTTCCATTACTTCCTTCGGGGCAGTAAGCAATTTGCCTTGCTTGTCCTTTATAAATTTGAGAGGGCATTGTTTTTCTTTCCTCATGTTCTTTAGGGTCTTATAGAACAATTTCTGGTTTTCTTGTGCATCTTTTTCTAGCTTTTCTCCAAATTCTTCCCAGGACTTCTGTTTTGCTGCTAGCACTTTGTTCTTTGCTTCTGTTCTGAGTGTCACATATTCTCTATATTTTTCCATTTGTCCTGTTGTGTTTTTAGCTCCTAAGTATTGTTTCCATGCCATTTTCTTCTCTCTTATTTTCTCTTTGACTTCATCTGTCCACCAAGGTGTCCTCTTTCTCTGGTTCCCAAGTCGGACTTCACCGCATGCTTCTGCAGCAGCTGTCTTTATGATATCCTTGAATTTATTCCAGAGGGTTTCCAAGTCATCAGGTCGTTCTTCTGTGTTACTCACTGCTGTAGCAATAAGCCCCTGATATCTGGTCTTAATTTCTGGCTCTCTCAGCTTGTAGGTCCTAATGCTCATTTCTCCTGCTCGTTTACTTGGTTTCTTGCGTGATGTTGGGCAGTTCCTAGGCTGAGCAACTCTTTCAGTTGTTCGTTTGATTGTTAGAAGGTAGTGATCACTTCCAATCTCTGGCCCCCTCCAGACTCTTGCATCTCGGACATATCTGAATGAGCTTCTCCGAACAATGGCATAGTCGATCACTGACTTCTCATTCTTGGTTGGTTCACATCTAGTGTATGCATGTATGCGCTTATGGGGGAACTTTGTGTTTGTAATGATCAGATTCTGCTCACTGCAGAATCTAAGGAGTCGCTTTCCATTGTCATTGAGAGTATCTTCTCCATATCTTCCGATAACTCCACCCCATCTAGCATGGTCATTTCCAACTCTGGCATTAAAATCTCCGAGCATAATAACTTCATCTAGGCAGTCATCCACTGTCCTTTGAAGCAGCTCGAAGAATTCCTCCTTGACCTCTGCTCTCTCATCCTCATTTGGCCCATACACTATGACCAGGTTGACTATGGTTTCTCCTTCTTTTAGTTTTACAACCATAATGCGCTCCGAGACAAAGTTCCATCCCTTGATACTATCTTTTTGATTTTGGGCCACAATGCAACCCACGCCCCCTTTAGCCCTTTCAGATATGGGTACACCACTGTAGAGCAACGTGTTGCCATCGAGATCCATGACTCCTTGTCCTTTTTTCTTCGTTTCCGTTATAGCCAGGATTTCTAGTTTTGCTTTCCTCATCTCTTCCACCAGCTCCTCTTCCTTCCCATTTATACTTCTTGTGTTCCAAGTTCCATAAGTCGTAGTCCGTAGTCCGTTCCAGTTCGTCGCCTTTAGAATCAGTCCGGTTTTCTCTCTTGTAGTTCGCGTAATCATGATTTAAAGCAAACAGGTGATTGGCCTGTTGTGCCTTTGCATGGTGGAGGGGCTGCCTCCTTACGGCCTCCATGCAGGCCGCCCTCCTCCTTTTTCATCCGGGCTTGGGACCGGCATTGGCGGAGTTTAAAGTATCTATTTTGTTTACAAAATATTTGCGAACATAACAAGCATACAAATGTATTATATTGTAAGATATCAAAGACTGCACGTAACACCGCTGTTGACGTTTTTATGCTTTTAATAATGACGCACACACTTGGACAGCATGGAATACAGTCATGAGTATGTTGACATAGCAAATCATTAGGCCGTAGAATAGTAGTACATTTCATGCAGCATTCAATATTAAATAGTCATTCAATGTTCTGGCGGACTATTTTCATATCCCCTAACTGACTGAACGCATCAGTGGGTATGTGTGTGTAAACATACAAAGCGTTCACTGGACGAACCTTTTCTTTGCTAAGTTCTCCAGCTGTATATGTTAAATATTTAGGTAACAAAGTTAAACCACGATAGGGGTTTAATCTTAATGAGATCTCCGTGCCACTGTCTGAATAATAAGATTCCTGATCCGTTTTCTGGACAGTGATCCATAATGATGACAGGAATACAACATGGCTTCCTTCCCTGAGTTTTCGCTCACTCGCCCAGCGGGAGGATAATCATAAGCCAGAGTTAATTCATAACTTGTATCTATAGACTTTCCTAGAGTTTCCATACAGTCCCTTAGTCAGAAGGTTACTTCATAAAGACATAAGCGCTGATGGAACCTGTCATCTTCATCAATCTATATTTAAGCGACCAACGATGCTCGAAAATACGATGTTTCATCTAGGTCTAACCATAAGGAGATCATCAAAGGAAAAAGGGTCTGGCTTTACCTGGAGTCCGAATTTAAACATAATGAAATACATGAGAAGAGTCTCTGACATAATACTCTCGCAGAGACATTCCTTCCTTATGGAAAAATCATCCACAAATCACTTTTAACCTTTAACAGGACCAGCCCTAGAAAACACACACCCGGCCATTACGACCAGCTTCTTCGGAACTCACCACAACTCTCTAGGACAACGGATACCTCCGCCAGAGTTCGGTATAGTCCGACCTTAGCATACGAAGATATACAATATAGGACTGAATCTTCTTGTACTAGACAAGTAATACATATAAATTCAGGCCATAAACATATTGAACAAGATCAATCTATTTTCTGGCCCTAACAAACGAGAACTGACATGACTTCCATATTCATACGCCGAATCAATATCAAGAGAGATCATCCATATAATCAAACGTATAAATCAATCATGGATTATCTCGCTTTCCCAAGGGAAGCATTTTCGTACACAAATAAATGCAAATATATATTTTCCCTATTAAATAGACATATCGTATTTTTGTAATCTGTGCATTCAAAAATACGTATGCAACAACAACAACAACCCCCCCCCCCCCCCCCCCCCCCCCCCCTCCCAAAAAAAAAAAAGTTTTTTTTTTTTTTTTTAAATTCTAAAAATATTTTTCAACCCAAGTTTTTTTAAATTTTAAATCAGAAAATATTTTCTAACCCAGTTTTTTTTAAACCAATTTTTTAAATATTTTTAATTCCGGGAATCTCGACGTCCGTTTTTAAACTGAGGTCTCTCCCAGCAAGCAATCAAATCCTTTTATACCCAATAATTCGGCAAAATCTTTGAATTCAGCCTCAAACGCTTCGGTTTTTCAGCGTGACATGACTTATTTTTAAAGTTACCTGTTATCAACGACCACGCTTGCTTGCCACCACACTTCGACGCCATTTTGTTTAAAAAAGCTAAGTACTTATAACTTGGTTAAATATTGCTGTTGTTTTGCTTTGTTGAAATTTAATCGCTGTCTTAATCTTTCCAGTTATATCTTGCCCTTCAGTATATTTCCGATAAATTGTCATAATATTCTGTGTAGGCCCTACATAACTAGAAAAAAAAAAGTTTGTTTGCGTTGAGTAGGCCTACTTTATCCCAGCGTTCGAGATTCGCTATTTTTTTTAATTTTTTATAAAGTGGCAATCTGTTATCACTGGCTACCAACTCATAAATAATAATTTTGTAAATTTTTGGTGGTACGTTTTTTCTTCCTAGATTTGATATTCTGTTCATAATTTTTTTTTTTTTTTTTTTTTTTGCTGTTAGCCGTTTGCTTTGTTCGTTGTATTTTTTAATCATTCTCTACTGTATGTTGTCTGATATGTGTGTGCCTCTACTGACAGATTGTGGTCAGAAAAAGAGCTTCTGTAGCTATTGGCTGGAAGTTGTTGACCAGAAAACTAGTATTGGTGCCATCCGCTTCTCTAATTTGAAAGTCATCATTCAGCGACTGATGATACTCCCTCACAGCAATGCTGACTGCGAAAGATCATTTTCAATGATGAAAAAAATCCACACAGACTGCAGGAGGTCCATGAATGCGGACACACTCACTTCTATTTTACAGTGTAAGATTAACATTGATACATGCTGTGCAGACTTTAAGCCCACAAATGCAATTCTGCAAAGTGCTAAAAGTGCATGTGTTGATTAAAATACAAAACACTGTACATCGAAAGAATAGTGTACCTCATGATCACTAAGTTTTTTTATATGTAAAGAACAGCATGAGACTATTAGCAGGTCTTATATCACAATAATTCAAATGCAAATAGATTTGTACATGTCATTTCTCATTTTAAAACTGTATTGTGTCTAATTTATTAATGTATTTTTTGCATAAGGATTTTTGGGTGTTTGTAAGTATATTTTTGGTCCGGCATACAGATTTTTGTCTCAGGAGGTTGACAGGTATGTATTAGGTTTTAATGTGTTTATGTGCATGTATCCTATGTTATGATGGTATTATCAAGGTAAATGAATGTTTGTAACATAACTATAAAACTATGTACTACTTTGACTAACTGTGACCCAATGGTTCTCAAGGTTGAGACCAGGAACACACCTTAATAGCTTTAATGCTCAAGTAGCAAAAATATAACCCCGTGGTTCTCAAACCATTTGTATCAATGACCCCAAATTGATTTTACTGCTCTATGGACACAAGGTAGACCAGTGGTTCTTAAACTGTTCATGACCACAGCCCCAAACTTCACAGTTGGTGAAGCTAACAGCCCATATGTTGAAAATCATTGCGGTAGACAAGCTGGAAGCCAGATATAGGATGAGATCCACCTGTATGCTTATAACGTCAGTTATGCTATAGTATTTCATAGATAATATATATCACCTTGTTATTGATGTTAACTATGAATGTTCGTTAGATTTCTGATGGACGATTAGCGTCCAGCAGATATGGGAAATGACTTCTCTGGCAAGACTACTAATGGAGCTCAAATTGTTTGTCAATCCAGTCCTACCAGGTTGTCCTACCAGGAGACTTAAGCATATGCAGTGTTCTCGAGGGCAGACATACTCCATCCCAGTTGGTGAAGAGCCCTGTGTCAAGATAGAGGAAGCAGCATGCCATCCTCTGAAACCCCAAAAAGAACTTGCCATACTGGACCTGGATTGCTGGGATAGATTGAACCCCCTGGCAACAAGACAACATAAATTCAGCAGCATCTGAGTTGAGTAGTTTAAAATGCCAGCAGAACCACTACAGAATAGTCCCATTGTCCTAGGATGACAAATTCATTCTGACATGATTCAGAACCATTCATAGATTAGGGAACATAGCTTATGGTTGTAAATTTTTGAGCATATAATCTATCATAATTTTGTAATTTCATTTCAAGTATGAGAGAATCTATCTTCAATTTTGTATAATTTACATAACAGAGTCTGTTTTTATTTTTCTTGTAATATTTAATTGGGTTGTATAGTTTTAGTAATTAAAATCTACACCCTTGGGGCAGAGCCATAATTAATAAACACTATTGGGTCAGGATATTTTTTAATGTGGCTGGGTACCAAATCTCTTATCCAACTATATGTACTATACATAGTTCTTTGTAGGATTTCGGATAAAGAATTTATCGCCTAGAGCAGAGGTTTTCAAACTGTGCGTCGCGGCTCCCAGGGGCATCGCGGCCCTCGGCTAAGGGCGTCGCGGTGGCTTGGGAAAAGTGTTGGGCTCGATATTATGAGCCAAGGTCCATCAATAAATATAGATCTTCGTAGTATAGAGAGGAGCCGCGGTGATTTATGCACAGGTCAAGGGAGCCGCGGACCAAAAAAGTTTGAAAACCTCTGGCCTAGAGAATATCCTGTTTAGTGTAACAAGAATTCTCTTTTTTTTTTAAGAAAGGTTTTCTAGTGGACTAATTCCCGAGGAAATTAGGCGCAGTCTGGAAGATTTTCCTCTAGATATTATCATTTATTCTTCCATCAAGTCTTACACTTTCTACCTCAAAAAGAAACTATCTCACGACAGTGCTTTTGAATTTAATTCCCGTCTTATGACGGGCTTTTACACTAGTTTGACATAAAACGTATTACAGCAAAACTATACTTATAAAGAAACATTTCTTGCTTGCTGTTCCACAACATCTTTCAAAATTTGTCGAAGTTAAGTTTTTCTTTCTTTTGTTTGTTTGTTTATTTTATTTTGTTTTATTTATTTATTTTTGTTTTTGTTTTAGTGGGCTTCATCAATTCTATGGATAATATTGTAAAGCTGTTGAATCTTTCATGAGTTATGTTTGACCTTAGAGAAGATTAAATCAATGTTAATTTGGAAAAACTCATTTCCCCTTACGCCACTGTGACTGGCATTGCCAAAAATAAGTGCATAGCTAAAATAAAATTTGGAAATCTAACAGCTCTCTCAGTTGCTCTCGCAAGGAATTTCAGAATTTTCAAAGGCTTTCCAAGGTTTAAAGAAGGAAGGATTCGATTCAGTGCTTTTATTCCTCGACCAGCAAAAGGCCATCTAAATCTGATAATTTTACAGACTTGATTAGCTCGTTCTCCTGAATTTTCTAACAATAATCTATCTATCTATCTATCTATCTATCTATCTATCTATCTATCTATCTATCTATCTATCTATCTATCTATCTATCTATCTATCTATCTATCTATCTATCTATCTATCTGTCTATCTATCTATCTATCTACCTACCTACCTACCTACCTATCTATCTATCTATCTATCTATCTATCTATCTATCTATCTATCTATCTATCTATCTATCTATCTGGGAGGGCAGAATGTCAGACGTGCCAAAATCTCAACTCTTTGAAAATAAAGTTCGTTCGTTCTCTTTAACCCTCTCTCTCTCTCTCTCTCTCTCTCTCTCTCTCTCTCTCTCTCTCTCTCTCTCTCTCTCTCTCTCTCTCTCTCTCTCTCTCTCTCTCTCTCTCCTAAACATCAATAACGATAATATATGTGGAGCAATATTTGTAGACTTCAAAAAAGCATTTAATATGATAGATCACTTTATTTTAATCAGAAAATTAGAAACAATGAAAGTAAATATTAAGCTGGTAAAGTTAATTAAATCGTTCCTGTCAGACAGACAACAAATAGTCTCTTACTGAACACAGAACTCTATGTATCACTGTTGACCAACACCTAAGTTGGAACTCACATGTACATGCACTCACAAAGCAAACAACACAAAAAGTTTAACAATTAGCCAAAATTAAACATTTCCTGGATGAGGAGACAAGGAAAATGTTCTACATATCTCATATACAAACGCATCTAGACTATTGTTCCACAATCTGGGATGGTTGTTCTGTCTCCAACACAAAAAGGCTCCACTCGCTTCAAAAACGCGCAATGCGCCTTGTTGCTGATAAACACCAAACACATTGTATAGATTTATATAATTATCTTCAAACATTACCCATCAGGAAGCGCTTCCTATTTAACAAAGGGAAATTTATTCACAAAATCCTGTCACAGAATGCTCCAAAGTATCTTTGGCCGCTTTTAAAATATAATGAAAGACGTCAGTTAAACAAATTACAGGTACCCAAGCCCAGGCTTAGATCTATTTAAGACTAGTTTGGCTTACTCAGCTGCTCATCTTTGGAACAATCTTCCCAATGACCTGAAAAACACGCACAGTCCTTACTCATACAATCGTATACTGTTCAAATACTTTATGAGTGCTGATTATATGCCACCCTAACTGATTGTGTTGCACTTTTATCTAATATACTGTATGGAGGCTCTGATGATCTAGTTTTCATTACAATATACTTATTCTTAATATTATATTCTTAATAACTCATATTCTTAATTTTATGATCAGGTACTGTTAATGTATGCTGTTATAATTCCTTGTAATGTTGCACTGCCCTTACATTAATACTTTCAGTACGCTGGACACGGCTGTTTGCACCCTATACCAGAGCGCTCTTTTAGTTTCGGTGACCGGAATTCTGACACCGGGTATAATATGTTCATGTGCACCGTAAACGACTACTGAGGGTTTTGGCGGGGAAAATCAGCTGATGTGTGTGTAAAATTAGTAAAATATAAATCATTACACACTCGTTCTGGATAAACACAGCGCTAAAATTCTTTTGTGTACGGTACTATAACTTTGTTCTGTGTTCTATTTTTGATTGCATTTTTATTTGATTGAAATTATATTTGACGTAGTTACAGACTTTTGAAAACAGCGTCATCATTTGAGGAAATTCATAACAGAAGTAATCTTTTTATTAATGTAATATCTAAAAATCAGCCCATTCGTATGAGTTTATAATTATAAAGACTTCTCGAAGGGAAGCTAAAGATTATTTCCACATACTTTTTTTTTGGGTTTCATATCTTGAGAATGTGTGGTAGTCAGTTTTGTGAGTTTGGCATTACAAGAATAAGCATATTGTCACCAGATTTTATAACATTTAAATCACCGCAAACGCATTCCTGATACTCGCAAATCTTAAATAAGGATGTAAAAAAATAACTTTTTGTAAAGCACCATCTGTTTTTGCATTTTTATTCATTTATAATGATACTTAACTAGACGTATATGAGCGTCAGAAAACATGTAAAGCTATAGATAGATTACTTCCACATACTTTGATCTATCTTTCAAGTCTTCTTAATCTTGTATTTATAATATGAATGTCTTTTTTTATTGTGTGTGAGATAAGGACTGTTCCATTAGTGTTCTTTGATAGACAATCCTGTGCAGACGACGGCTGCCAAAGAATTCTAAGTAACTGTTTGTATATCTTCTTTCATTCACAGATAAAGCATTTTACAGCCTGGTGTTAGACTTGATACTCCCAAATATTCCATTATCTTTATACATACACAAGTAAACTATACTACATAACGAAATGGAACATACTTTTTTGCATCATATGAATTGTGCCAGTGCACTGTGCAGAGCCTGTGGCAAAGAGCATTAACTTCCAAAACAAAAAGTTCAAATCATAAAGCACTAAACTGTTCTAATTACGTTAGTGATCTGTTCTTTGTGTTTGGAATTAACGTATCAGATGATAAACCCACAGAGCATTCGACTATATTTTGTAAGAAGTGTTACTTACGAATACAAAACTCAAAAAAGGAGGCATAATGAGAAGTGTCTTGAAACAGCCAAGTTACTATCGGAAAACAGTCAGCACATCTGGAAAGACTATGACCACAATTTAACTATAAGTGAATGTCAACTGTGCAATTATTTTGCAAAGACATCTTTTGGTGTTTTAAAAACAAAAAGCTGCTCTATCCCCTGTGATGTTCTTTCTGACCCCTCCATGTCTAGTCAGTCAGTTAGCTGTAGTCAGTCAGTTAGTTGTAGTCAGTCAGTTAGTTGTAGTCAGTCAGTTAGCTGTAGTCAGTCAGTTAGCTGTAGTCAGGATAGCTCTGTACAGCAGGAGGTTGATGTGCCTGCTCACACTAGTGATGATATTGTTCAGCTGGAGGTTGATGCGTCATCTCACATTAAAGGCGATACCATTATTCATTTGGAGGTGAATGACACTACTCACCCTAGCATGCCAGTTTTTGTTGCCACATCTACACCTACCAAGTCAGTTATACATACAACAAGTATATCCACCTCGCCTGTCTTCAAAAACGACATCACAGTACAACAGTTACTTGCTAAGCCACCTTCACAACCACTAACACAAGAGGAAGAAACCCTATTCACATCCATTGTTAGAAAAAAACTAGAAACAGTAAAAAATAATATCATAAAATGCAAAACCAGAGGACAGCCTATTGTACTACAAAAACTAATTAAACATAGAAGAGAAACATCAGTCACCAGAACGCCAACAAAACGTAAGCGATCTCAATTTCTCCACACTGTTAGGAAACATATTGCTGGAACATCAACTGACTCACTAGACCTGCAGCAGGCACATGAACTACAACGCTGTTCAGAAACGTCACGTCAGGAAATTTGCAGGAAAGCAGGCATTGAAAGTAGAGTTAGAATATCCAAAGAATTAGCAATAGCCATGAAGGAAACAGTAGGTCTTACGTGGGCACAGGCGAGAAAACAGAGAATTTTGAAAGACGCGCCAGCGGTATTAAAAATAGAACTTCACAATTAAAATTTATAATGGAAACTCATTTGTTACAAATTTCTCCATCTGTGAATGTACAGATTCCTCCTATAAAAAAAAGGAAGCGTGAATGGTAATTGAGCGAAATTTTTGAGCTAGAGCAAATTATGGCAGTTGTTGCGTGAGAGTGACAGAATTAACAGAGTGTGGAAATCATTTAATAGGTGTATGTTTTATTTATTAAATTGAACATTTCGTTTTACTCATGACCATACTCATTTTTACATGACCATCGTGATGTATGATCGAGATAATTGTTAGCTCTCATGTTTTGGGGACAATTGGGTGTGTTATTTTAAGGTAATAAATGTGGACTTAATGTTTCAATAATTAATGTTTGACGCATGAAACCAAAACAAAACTATGTGTTGACTCCGTTTTATCGTTGAGTTCAGTTTATACTGGTGAAGAGGTAGCTTAAAACGCGAATGGTTAAAAATGAACGAATGTCAACAATATTCTTCAAACGAACTTCAACAAGTAGTGTTGAACTGGGTGAACTGGGCAAGTACTGGCATTACATAAGTCGGTGGTGACTGTACATAGAGTTTTATTCAACATGACACATACGGAGTGGACAAGACTAACATCGTCACAGGCGCAAAAATCATACGTCAACATGTTGGTAATTACTTTTAAAGTTCCTGAAGATTCTCTACCAATAAAGTCCTCTGACTCAAGTGACTAAGGATCACAAAACTGTTACCGTATCACGTTATATAGTATATAGTTTTCAAACAAAGTCATACACGATAATACGAACAGGTTAGAGATTCCAGTTGACTAACCTCTCCCATTCTATGCCACGCTTCTGGCATTGTTGTAACAGCATATTAAAACATGTGCATAAGGTAATCAATAACTTCTTCCACTCGTAGGAATCCTTCTTCTACGATACGAATCATAAAGGCTATCGACTCTGTAGGTCCATTCTAGGAATAACATATTCCCGCTAGACTAGTATAAGAGCGGCCTTAAAATACAGCATTCAATAAGAAGTGGGGCGATAACTTACGTGACATTACTGCTATTGGTTTCGACCTGAAGACCAATACAGATCACTAGAATAAATGGCTTCCATAAACGTGCCAAGGAATACAAATATGATATATCAATCACGGACATAAGCAAAGTCCATGTTGCCCTTCAAAACATGACGTCAGAAACTACTCAACTAGGTTACCCGTGCGTCCCAAAGCAACACACACTGCTTTGTGCACGTCAGTGCGCGAATCATTCGACCGCACAAATAATATCACTACATCAAGACTGGTGCGTACATTTGGCAGGACCGAAGACTACCCCCTTAGGTAATAAATGTACGTAACAGCTACCTTATCACCTCCCCTTAAAAAAAAAATTAATTCTATTAATTTTTTTTGAACTTAGTACCCGAGAGAGGTGAGTCAAAACTGCAACAAGATATATGAAATGCATAAAGTTATACCATATTAAGAAAAGAATATTAAACGAAATCAATATAACTAAATGATAGTATGCATTAAAGCACACATCCACACTCGACCTACTTTGGGACGATGTGGTAATATTCGAAGTAAAACAAGTTGAAAAGAAAATGAAAATGAAAATGAAAAACCAACAAAAAAGATGATAATAAAATTCAACTAAGTTTTTCAAAAGAAAATCGAAATATGTGATTTCAAATGAAAATGAACAGCAAAGATGATGATAATCAATGATAAGAGAATCAATAAAACAGAAAATTTTAAAATACAACATGCAAAATGAAACAAAGCATAATTAAACACTTTAAGAAGCAACACACTTACTATTTTCTAACACTAGTAAGTTTGACTAGTTATCTAAAAGTGAGATATCATATAGTGGGATAAGTGAATACACGTATTGCGAGACACTAATAAAGTTAGTAGATGTGTGATTTATAATCAATCAAATCGATTAAATTGAATTATTCTAATTCTAGTACTTAATTACACACAAATAAATAATTACTAATTTATTTTAAGTAATTCTAATTTCAATCATTGTGAATATTCGTTTAGAACTATTTAGAATCGACAAGAATATGTTCTCAATGTTCCATGCCCGAAATACGTTTACGAACACGATATGTAGTGTAATATGTTCCATAACACTAATGAATGTCTATTTGTCGCTTTTAACAATGTTTCCATACTAAAAAAAAATGTTACTATAATATCACTGTTCCCGTTCTAACAAAACGTTACTACACAAGAAGTAATGTTATAACCCATACGTAAGTATATTCTGAAAGTTATATTTATACGAATACTGCAGAACTATACATAGTCTTTACAGATGTACAATCAGTGACCATGTACAAAGTTATTCATGTTTTGGTGAGGATGTTTCTCCATCTGGAAGTGGTTTAGTTTCAACACGTTCACTAGGGCATCTTGACAGACAGTCTGCGAACACATTCTGCACTCCAGGAATAGCTCGTATCTCACAATGGAACGGTTGAAGCGCTATAGCGTAACGCGCTGACTTTGATGACTTAACGTTCCCTGTGTTCAGTGCTGTAAGAGCTTTCTGGTCGGATTCCACCACAAAGTGTGATCCGAGGAG
This sequence comes from Oreohelix idahoensis, assembly GCA_024509875.1. Lineage (NCBI taxonomy): Eukaryota > Metazoa > Mollusca > Gastropoda > Stylommatophora > Oreohelicidae > Oreohelix > Oreohelix idahoensis. Next base: position 278,189 of record JAMPIV010013079.1, read on the forward strand.
ATAACGATCCAGTTTTGTGATTGCCCAAACAAGAGCGAGGAGCTCTTTATCAAGAACGGAATATTTCATCTCGCTCGTCGTGAGCTTTCTGGATACGTACATAACCGGAAATAAGGTGCCTCCGTATTCCTGCATAAAAACTGCCGCGATAGCGTAGGAAGAAGCATCACTGCGAAGAACAAAGGTGAGATCTTTGTTAGGCAACCTTAAAAAAGGCTTATTTGAAAAAAAATTGTTTTATATAGTCTAAAGCCGCTTGGTGATCCTGCGACCACTTTATTACATTAGATGTGCCTTTTTTAAGTAACGAAGAAAAAGGTGCAGTTATAGTAGACAAATGAGGGATGAATTTAGAATAGAACTGTATTAGTCCTAAGAGCGATCTCACTTGTTTTTTTGTCTTAGGTGCTGAGATGTTTAAAATTTTAGAGACGTTACTGTCTTCTGTATACATTAAACCGCGACCTATACGGTGACCAAGAAAGGAGATGTCATGAAAACCGACAAAAGCCTTTGAAGGTTTCGCTGTTAAGTTATAATCCCGTAAGGTAGAAAGTAAAGATTTTAAACCCTGAATATGTTCATCCCAAGAGTCACTGAAAAGACAGATGTCATCTATATATGTAATGACATCGGGACGATGAGACAATATGCGACGCATCATGCGTACAAAGGTAGCTGGCGCATTCATTAATCCGAATGGCATAAAATTCCATTGAAAAAGACCCCGTGGCGTCGAGAAAGCGGTAAATGGCTTTGCTTTAGGAGTGAGTGGCACTTGCCAATAGCCCTTTGAAAGGTCAAATTTCGAAAAGAATGTGGCATGAGATAATTTCTCCAATAAGTCGTCTAAAAGAGGTAACGGTTCCGCATCGAATTTTGTAACTTTGTTTAATTTTCTGTAATCTACGCAAAGACGTATATTGTTGTCCTTCTTCCTAATGATTACCATAGAAGAAGAATATGGTGATGAAGATGGTTCAATTATATTTAATTGAAGCATCTCATCCACTTCCTTATCAACCTTATCACGAAAGTGTAAAGGAATAGGATATGGGCGAACTCGAATAGGCGTATCGTCAGTCAGAATAATGTCATGTTGGATGACTGACGTATGACCTGGGATGTCAGTGAGGACATCCTCATACGAGTGTAGAATATTAGAGACTTGCTGACGTTGATCAGCCGAAAGAGTAGATGAGATCGTAACATCATTCCATTTCTCAGTGGAATGGAGTGGTACAACTGGTATTGGTAGTTGTAAATCATCGAAAGAAGATTCTTCTTCTTGGATGACTGACAAACTAGAATAGTGTTGAATAGGAGGTGTAGGATCGTCAGTTGCTTGAAACACTGACTGTAGATAATCAGGACGTGAGTAATACTCCTTCAACATATTAATGTGGAAGGTTTTATGTTTACCATTAACATCAACGATGTAGTCGACATCGGATATTCTTGCGATGATCCTGAAAGGACCTCTCCAGGTAATTAAAAGACGATTGTTATGCGCAGGTAGTAAGACAAAAGCTTCATCACCAGGAATAAGCTGGCGAAGACGTCTATACTTGTTTGCAAATAGACGAGCTTTTTCTTTGGCTTGTTCGGATGATGCAGTAGCTAGTCTACAAGCATCTATGATTCTCTTTCTAAGAGAGATCACATACTCATAGGATGATTGAGTTTCCTCTTCAATATTCTCATCAACCAATAAGTCGTGGATTAACGACATAGGACCGCGTGGTTGCATGCCAAAAACAAGCTGGAATGGAGAAAACCCCGTGGCTTGATTTTGTACTTCGCGATACGCAAAGAGACAAGCGGGTAGGACCCGATCCCAGTCTTGGGGATGGTCTTGAGTCATCTTACCCAACAACTGCTTGAGTGTCCTATTGAGACGCTCAATTAACCCATTTGACATCGGATGATAAATAGAACTAAGAGATCTGTCTATACCTAATGTCTTCATCACTTGAGACATGGATTCAGAAATGAACTGAACCCCATGATCCGACAAAATTTTCCGTGGAAAACCAATGCGTGAGAAGATTAACATCAATGCCTCTGCTACACTGGCAGATGAAGTGTTTTTGAGCGGAATGGCCTCAGGCCAACGAGTGCACATATCAATGCACGTAAGGATATGAGTATGCCCTCTAGCGGATGGTAGCATAGGACCAATAATATCTATAGTCATTTTATCAAATGGTCTAATTGGGATGTCCGCAGCTTGAATAGGAGCCGCATGAAATGGACCCCGTACCTTAACTTCTTGACATATCAAACAGGACCGACAATAGAGAGTAACATCTCTATGAACGCATGGCCAGTAGAATGCCGAAAGCACTCTGGATTTGGTACGCGAAAAACCCATATGGCCCGCACATTGCGAGTCATGCGCATGTCGTAATATATGAGATCTCATACAGGATGGGACTAGAATCTGAGAACATAAGGATGAATCCTTTTCCCGTATTACTCTAACCAAAATCCCATTTTTAAGTATAAAATCATGTCTAGATTTTGCAAGTTTGCTGTTGGTCTTCTTTTTGTTCACATACTGAAAATTTTTTTTTAATGAATCATCACTTTTTTGTAATGTTGCAAACAACTCCCGTGAAATAGGAGCATCATCATCACAAGCGGTATGAACTGTAGGTTTAACAGGTGTATCATGCGACATATTAGTAGCTTGCGCTCTAGTCACTACTGCATTTGCAGTTTGAATATGTCGCTTTTCCCATTCAGCAATTTGCTGTGGTGAACACTCTTTAATACCATGTATGCGACCAAGTATTAAATCACAAATTGGATTTGGAAGAAGACAAGCCTGGATCTGTCCTGAAAAAAATGGTGTATGAAGCGTTATAATGGCTGTGGGAAATGTTTCCACAGTTCCGCCAAACGTCACACATTTCACAACCCTGCCCGTCGCACAACTAGGGTCGATCAGCGAAGTCCGGACGCCCACAGTGGTACAACCTGAGTCGAATAAAAGAGAGCATGAAATATATTTAACAAAATCCTCTGTTAAACTTAAGAGAGCCCTGTCCCTGGTGTACTGACGCAGGAGTGGCCATGCAGACTGCAGGTAGACTAGGCAAAGTATGACCGCAACGCAGCGTCGTGATCGCCTTGGGCTGGAAAAGAGTAGAGCATTCTGAACAATCTTTGACTTGGGTACAATCAAGCGAACAAAACATAGCATTATGAGTTTCAACTCCTTTACCCTGTTCAATGTTAGCCTGTGTATCACTAAAAGCGACATTAGAATGTCTACCTGTATTACTCGACGATCTATCTCGTCGGCGCGATCGATTGTGATTTTTGTCATTAAAATTGCTACAATTGTCGTTTCTGCTAGAGTTAAAATTTGGATGAGTCCGATAATTTGTATAATTAAAGTTATGATGTTCTTTAAAATTTTTATTCCAAGAACCTTGTCTGTTTTGCGGACCCTGAGATTTTGATCTCCAGTTTTGTCTATTATAATGTCCTTGATTATTTTTAAAATAATTGTTACCAAAATCTCGCGATCTGTGAGCCTGGTTCCAAGAAAGATTAAATGGAGCAGATTGTTGAAATTGCTTCCCTTTGTAAAAGTTATCATTGTTAAAATTGTAATTATTTCCCTTATTGACATACCTATCAGCACTAAAAGAACGATTGCGTGAAAAATTGTTTTGTTGTGCTGCAAAAGCAACAGGCAATTCATTCTTAATCTGTGCATTACTTAGATCCATGGTTGGGTGAGCAGTGCAGAAGTTTTTTGCATGTTCTTCTAAATTTTTCATTGATAAAGGTTTACGTTCGTGTAAAAATGCGAGAAATGTAGGATTTACAGACGATAGTACCTTATCGCGCATCAGTAAATCAAAGAGACCTTCATACGACTTTTCAATTTTGGATAATTCGATCCATCTTTCTAATGTTAGTCGTATCTGTGACAGAAAATCACTAAAATTTCTGCCAGATTGAGGTAGTAATGTATGAAATCTTAATCGATATTCGTCTTCTGTTATTTGGAATTTTTGCAGAAGTGCTTCTCTAAGAGCATTATAGTCATTTTTCTCACCAATGCTGGTGGTATGATAAACTGCTAATGCATCCCAGTAAGTAACCTGGATAAAATATGTGCAATACAGTGTTTTATCCACGTTGTAAGACCTACAAGTGGCCTCAAACCTATCTAGGAAGAATATTACGTCATCAGACGGGGGATTAAATTTTGGTAATTTAAGGTGAATTTCCTTAAAATGATCCTGTCTGGATGAAGTTTGGCTTTCAAAAGTTCTCTGAGAATTAGATTCCTGAGTTAACCTAAGTCTCTCATAGTCTGACTCTGCTAATTTTAGTTCATGCTGTCGTTTTTTATCATTCTCTTCCATCTCAAGCTGGAGTCGTAATGTTATTTTGTTCAGCTATTAATCTTCTTTCTGCCATTTCCTTTTGTTTAACTTCCATCTCTTTTTCAGCTATTAATCTTCTTTCTTCCATTTCCTTTTGTTTATTTTCCATTTCCTTTTGTTTAACTTCCATCTCTTTTTCAGCTATTAATCTTCTTTCTTCCATTTCCTTTTGTTTAACTTCCATCTCAATTTTAAGTCTTTCTTCAGCCTCCCTTTGCTTCTGTTCTGCCTCTCGCTGAAATCGTTTCTCTTCTAATTCAGCGGCTAATCTCATTTTTTCTCCTCTTCCTCAGCTATAAATTTCCTCTTCTTTTCATCCTCCTCAGCCTCAATCCGTTTTTGATCTGCCTCAAATTGAAGTTTTTCTAGTCTTAAAGTTTCTAACTTTCTCTGTTCGGCTTCTATTTCTTGAGCTTTCTTATATTCTGCAAGTGCAAATGCTTTTGCTTCATCAGGAGCCATCTGAAGAGCTTTTGCTTGCTTAATGAAATAATCTAGTGAATACATTATGCTTTATAAGTAGTCACAATACTCTTGATTTATAAAAATGATAATTAATCAATGTAAATTAATTAACCTTGTTACTATAACAAGTGTTCTTCGTTCCTGTCCTAGAACGGTATCTTTTGTTATCATATAGTTATGAAATATATCAATAATCAACAATAGTAATTTATGTAATGAAATGTCATGTAAATCAACAACGTGAAAGACAATAAAACATTACCGACAAGACAAGATAATCAAAGACGAATGAACACAATCGTAGAAATCAACAAAAATAGAAATGTATAACTAAAATAGAATATCGTAAAAATTTACGATGATAACTACGACCAGATAATCAACAGGACAATTGACAATACAGTGTAAAAACATAGGTTTTGTAAAAAACTGAACGACAGGAAAGGTGAGACGGACGCATGATACAACAAATTCATCATAAAACTAAATACGAGTAAAAATAACTACGAGAACAACAATTAAACGTGACGAAACAGCTAAACAGATACTATTATAAGGAACAATTAGCGATCGGAACTTCGGCAAGGTTTCTAGCCTTGTACCGGAATTATCGCTCAATTGAAACTTACAAAATGAGCCCTACAGAACGTCTGACGAAGAGCCCGAATTGGCTTCGAGATGGATCTCGTTCGACAGATCTACCTCCCTACCTCCCACGACGAATGAACCACATATAACATATAACAAGGAAAATATGAATATGGACATAATTATTTAAGGCACAGCTAAAAGCAATAAAGGGTACAACGACAACACGTTATACTCATCTCGCGTGCAGGAAAAAAAAACCAATGTGCCTCGTCTCCGTGTATGTACGTGTGAGGATAAAATACTTCGTTCTGAGTACTAGACCACAGCTTGCACGTAATAGTGAAACGAAGAGATGATCCCAATTGTTGTCGCCTTGAAAGTTCAGATCTTCAGATGATAAGATTGTTGTCGCCTTGAAAGTTCAGATCTTCAGATGATCCCAAGATGTTGTCGCCTTGAAAGTTCAGAATTCAGATGATCCCAATATGTTCCCGCCTTGACAGTTCAGACCTTCCATTAATGATCATTGCATTGGGTACGTATCCCGGGAAATTCTTGATTTCAAAACCAGACTGGCACACCAATTACTGTTGACTCCGTTTTATCGTTGAGTTCAGTTTATACTGGTGAAGAGGTAGCTTAAAACGCGAATGGTTAAAAATGAACGAATGTCAACAATATTCTTCAAACGAACTTCAACAAGTAGTGTTGAACTGGGTGAACTGGGCAAGTACTGGCATTACATAAGTCGGTGGTGACTGTACATAGAGTTTTATTCAACATGACACATACGGAGTGGACAAGACTAACATCGTCACAGGCGCAAAAATCATACGTCAACATGTTGGTAATTACTTTTAAAGTTCCTGAAGATTCTCTACCAATAAAGTCCTCTGACTCAAGTGACTAAGGATCACAAAACTGTTACCGTATAATATTCTTCTCATTCAAGTCCATTGACCTTCTCTCAAGGACGTCTATCATGGTAACGTATTCATACTCCAGGATAAAATCTTCCATATCACGTTATATAGTATATAGTTTTCAAACAAAGTCATACACGATAATACGAACAGGTTAGAGATTCCAGTTGACTAACCTCTCCCATTCTATGCCACGCTTCTGGCATTGTTGTAACAGCATATTAAAACATGTGCATAAGGTAATCAATAACTTCTTCCACTCGTAGGAATCCTTCTTCTACGATACGAATCATAAAGGCTATCGACTCTGTGGTTACCCGTGCGTCCCAAAGCACCTCACCCTGCTTTGTGCACGTCAGTGCGCGAATCATTCGACCGCACAAATAATATAACTATATAAGACTGGTGCGTACATTTTGCAGGACCGAAGACTACCCCCTTAGGTAATAAATGTACGTAACACTTCTGTTTCGCAAATTCAGAAGAAGAAGTTGCTAATTTGCATGCTTCGATAATCTTTTGTCTCAACGCGATGACATATTCGTAGGATGACTTTGTGTCATCGTCAATATTGTCAGCTGTTATGAGATCATGAAGCAACGACATAGGGCCACGCGGACGCGCGCCAAAGACGAGTTCAAAGGGAGAAAATCCTGTATGTTCATTGGGGACCTCTCTATAAGCTGTCCCAGTCTTGAGGATGATCCTCAGTTATCTTCCCTAGTAAGTTTTTAAGTGTTCTATTAAGGCGTTCGACCATCCCATTAGACATTGGATGATAGATACTACTTAAAGATCTATCTATCTGCAGAGTAGACATTACTTGAGACATGGTATCTGATATTAGTTGGGTGCCATGGTCTGACAATATCTCTCCGGGGGAACCCCAGACGAGAAAATATAAGCCAAAGAGCATCTGCAATATCAGCAGTAGTAATGCTCTTCAGAGGAATAGCCTCTGGCCAACGTGTGCACATATCAACACACGTCAAGATAAACTGATGTCCTCTGGCAGACTTGATCTTAAATGGACCAATAATGTCTATGGCCATTTTTTGAAACGGCCGAATAGGAATGTCCGCCGCCTGAATGGGGGCAGCATGCCGTGGACCTTTGGATTTAACTTCCTGACATACTTTACAAGATCGACAATAAATCCGTATGTCCTTGTTTACCAATGGCCAAAAGAAAGCCGCAAGGACTCTTGACTTAGTACGGGAAAAACCCATGTGTCCAGCACACTGAGAATCATGAGCGTGCTGCAAAATTTTAACTCTCAAATTCTTGGGAACCAGGATTTGAGAATGACTTGACGTAATGGAGTCTTGAACCATACGTACAAGTACGCCATTCTTCTTTGTAATCCACGATTTACGACTTGTGTCTTTATTCGGATCACCTTTAGTTGCAAGAATGAAGAATTTCTTCAGAGTGGGATCATCTTCTTGCTGTTTTATAAACGAGTCACGAGAAATTACCAAGGGATTATCTTGGTTATGCACTTCATTATCTTCAGTAGATGAAGTTTGATGCATATTAAGAGCCTGAGCTCTAGTGACTACAGCGTTAGCAATCTGCATGTTTTGCCTTTCCCACGTGGAGATTTGTTGCGGAGTGCATTCTCTGACTCCGTGAATGCGACCGATGATGAGGTCAGCGATCGGATTCGGAAGAAGACATGCGTGTACATCTCCTGTAAAGAAAGGAGTAGCAATCCTAATGATAGCAGTAGAGTATTTCTCTAATGTGCCGCCAAATGTTACACATTTGACTACTTGTCCAGTGGCACGGGAAGGATCTACGAGTGACTGCCTAACACCAATTGTGGTGCATCCAGAATCAAATAGCACAGAGACTGGATTGTTATTCACTAAACCCTTATGTAAGACAAGAGAACCTCTTCCATCATGCGCGACTGATGCCGGAAGAGCAGGAAGAGGATGGCCACAGCTTAAAGTAGACAATGTGGTTGGCTCAAATAACGTTTTGCATTGGGGGCACTGAGATGCTCTCCCAAAATCAAAAGCGGCACATGCCATATTACTAGCATCATTATTATCTTTACTCTGTTTATAGGCTTCATGGGACTCTTGTTGTGCAGAGTTTGCATGAAAATGTGGTTTATGTCTTTTGTTTTGAGATCTACCTCGGTTATTATCACCTCTGTAGTTATTGTTACCTCTATTGTAACCCCTATTTGGGTTTGAGTCATAGTTCCCTTTGTTACCATTATCATATTCATTATAATGAGTATCTCTGTAATTGCGATCTTTGTTGAACAACTCCAAGACGGATTACCTCCGGATAAGTTTTCTATTAATTACTTACCTCTTACGCGAAATCTGTTTTGAGGTCCCTGAAATCTGTGTGATCAATTGGGATTGTATGGTGTTGCTGAAGAATGGATTATTCTTAATCTTCAGCTGTTGCCAAAAGTTAGTGGGGTGTGCGAGACATAATGGGAACAATCTGTAATGGATTTCTTTAGAGATTTGGTGTTTTGTCATGTTATAAATTCAAGGATGGTTTGTTCACCAATGCATAATCTTATCTTGAGCAACAAATATATGTCTATAGTTTTTTCTGTTTTGGAACGTCCAATCCAAGATCAACTGTGAGACGTGTTTGAGTGAATTTGAGATCTCTACACTGTTAGGCACATCGGTTTAAAAAAAAGGCGATAGCCTTCCCATTGTGGTATTTATTTTATCAAAGGCTAATGACATATAAATTATTTATAGCTTTTCATACAGTAGGCATAATTAGTCAAAGATTTCATTTCAAGTTTTATGCTAGATTGATTTGGTACTGTGATTTATCAAATATGTGTACGACAAGAAGTTAAATCTATAGAGAATTGTAAATATGGTCACTGGACTGATTGAACGGTGGAACCTTAACCTTGTAAGTAGAAGGTTTACCATTACCACTAGATGCCTGATTAACATTACTCATACTTGTCAATCTCAATTTCTCTAAACTCAATTCATGTTTCTCTTATTGCTTTTGTTTTCTTCAGCTTCACTGCCTAATCTTTTTTGTTCAGCAGCAGCTTATCTTTCTAATCTCTTTTGTTCAGCTTCAAATCTCCTTTCCTCCACCTGCATCTGCAATTTCTTTTGTTCAGCAGCAGCATCAGCTTCTTTTTCTAATCTTTTCTCTTCAGCCAGAGCTTTTCTCTCTTCTGCAGCAGCTTTTTTTTCTTCTATTTGAAGTTTTCTCTCCTCTGCAGCAGCATTTTCTTCCCTCTGCAGCAGCAGCTAATGTCTTGTCATATTGAGCAACTGTCCATTCTTCTAATTGTTGACCAGTCTTATCAAGGGCTTTCCCTTGTATAATGAAGTATTCTAATGTAGACATGATGTCTAACAATAATACTAATCACTTGAAACAATAATAATACCACAAGTTCTTAATGACTTGATTAATCAGCACACTATCCCAATATCTGTGGGTCACAAGACTTAATAAGGTCTTGTATAACAGTAATAATAATCAAGTACTGTTTTATACCATAATCCAAGTGCAGTGCACAAGCAATACTGTCTTATGAAATATACCTATATAAAAACATATGTCAACCAACAGAATACATAAAGTACAAATAAGACTGACAATACGAAAACATTTGCAGAAATCAAATAAATCAAATAGGGAAATCAATGAAAGTAATCACTTAATCTGCAAGGAATAACAACACAAATGACGTCACAGTATATGAATATAAATTGTGAATAGAACTGAAAGATAGAAAAGGGTAGACCAACAAATTACAAACAAATCAAAACAAAACTAAAGAACAAAGAAATATTACAAAAATAACAATAATTACAGTCTTCACAGCTAACACAAATAGCAACTAGTTGTTGCAAGCAAATTTCCAATTAAGGAAATTGCACCTAAAGAAAACGCCCACAACGGACCCTCTATCACGTGGGATATTCTGTTGTGAGGACACCGCCCAACCTAAAACACAACCCGCTGACATATAAACTAATATACTATACAAACAAATAACATGTAAACATAAATATATAAATTATGTGTATGATAGTATGTGTTGCAAAATAGGCTCAGTTTTACAGTAATGGCAAAGTTATTCTTATGAAAATAAATAAACTGCCACTTTATTGAATTACAAATTCTGGCCTTAAATATTAAAGTTCAACACAATAGCAGAACATAAGAAGATCCATCGATGAAAGTAGGGCTTCTTAGTTCAATAAATACTGTCTTCCTGTTAATATTGACAAGAATTGATCCAACTGTTCTGTGAAACTCTGTAATGTCTAATGTAAAAATGTCAACAACGCTGACCTACATACTGCATTCACTTGACAGGTCACGTGACGAAGTGTTGACAAAGAGCAAACTAATACTGTAAGGTGTGTCGTATCAGCCACAGAAACGGTCTGGTATCGGTAGTCTGTTGACTTCTCAACTCCGCGAGGTCCAAAACCCAGAGAGCTGGTCCACCCAGATGATAAACTCTAATGTGTTCTGTTTACAACCTCTCTTGTAATGGGCACCAGTTGATAACTATAAGCTCACTAGAACATCACCAGAGTTAAATGCTGTGTTGTTGTGTAACTCGTGGTTTGAGTATGGAATGTCAACTCTACCTACGCGGTGGGGTGTGTAAGCATGAAGTGAGAGTGTAATACGCGAATGATAAGAAGAGTTCGTGGTGTTGACAATTGGTCTTTTTCTTACACTCATGTATGGCTGGAAGTCATCGACACCAACGACTGTGTACCTTTGCTACAGTTTAATTGGACGTACACACTCGACAGCACGGATAGTGACAAATCACAGGTTGGCATAATACATCATGGTACAGTGGATAAATGGTCTTGCAATGATACATGGGCACTCATGTAGAATAATAGCATAATGGACTGTCAGTAGACAAGCACTCAGTATTGCCCATATATATCATCTGAGTTTACTGACAAAGCACGTCAGATTATAAACAACATTCAAGATGGCTTCTAGACCTAACCTCGTCTAGCGAAGATTCCTTTAAATAATGTTCAGCACATATTTTTCATATAATCATATTGAACCGCTAGTAATGGGTTCTCATGTGTAGCAGTGATCTCTGGACTCATCAAGCGATAATACGGGGCATCCCTTTCTCTTCCTGATAGTCCTTAAATATGTGAATACAAGATGGCTTCTCTCGTGAGCTGTAACTCACGTTTGGATACAACTAGGAATCTGTATCAAAGTTAATCATGCATTAAATGTTCTCATTACTTTGTAGATGCTATCATGATACAATTGACTTCACTTTACAATATGGTGCTGCTATGAATGAATGTCATCTTCATATAGTTAAATCTTCAGACCCTTATTGAAAACGATGGCTTCGTAAGAGTTCATAAGAAGTGCTTTTGTTTTACCTTGGTATCAGAAATAACTGATTCTGCCATCCCTTGGCAATCAAAATAAAACACTGGGGTAAAAGCATACACGATAGGTCTAAAACTACTATCACTTTCCCCTACACATATATCGATCACTTTTTCCGGCGACAAGCCGATTCAAAAAACCACAGCCCCATCATCAGGGCGAAGCCAAATCACACATCTCTAGCGACACATCCGCCGAATAGCCTTTGACCTCTCTAGAGACAACAGAACATATAGTTCGACTTAGATATGTAAAGATATACAGATATAAGACAGACTCGTCCTACCCAGACAAACAATACACATAAATTCAGGCCATAGATACACTGAAGCAAGAACAACCTATTTCTACCCAAACAAAGAATAAATCGCAGTAAAACTGGATTCATCCGCGGAGTTCGATCTGAGACTCCTGTCAAGGGAAGTCACTCAATAATGACTTGTCCTTAAGCACTAAAAAGTATATATTTTTGTTTACAAAATATTTGCGACACATAACAATCATACAAAATGTTTATATTGTAAAGATATCAAAGACTCTGCACGTAACAGTACCTTACCTATATTTTTATCCTACATGTTATTTTTACCTGTTTAACTTCGAAATGGAAGGAATTTTAACGTTGCATCACTGTAATTTTCCACCACACATCCTCCCCATCGTGGAGCAACCAATGCACTAAAGCAAGTTCCAAAACCAGCGATACAACATAGGTAAAATTACTCCTCACGTCTGCCACTACTCTAATTTTGATCACAGGGGTGCCGACTGAGGAAATCTGCACCGACATTCTGTGACCCCCCAACCCCCGGGATATATTTCAATATTAAACTGATATGGTTGCAACAATAAAGACCATCTTAACAATCTTGCATTTTCATGCTTGGCCCTGAGATAAGCAAAACACGAGAGGCTGGTGATCTGTCTGGACCGCAAGAGTCCTACCATACAGATAGATTTGGAACTTTTTTATTGCCCAGATTAACGCTAAACATTCTTTGTCGCTTGTGGAATATCCTTGTTCCGCTTTGTTCAAATTTCGGCTTGCCTAAGCGGCTGGGTTCAGTTTCCCCATTGGGTGAAGAGGTACCTTTGCAACAGAGCCGCCCCCAGGCCTACATTGCTTGCATCTGTTCTCACCACAAAGTCCTGAGTCAAATCAGGCTAATTTGAGAATAGGCTTTTTGCTAGTGAGTTTTTTCCTTTAACTCTTGAAATGCCAATTCACATTTGCGCTGACCAAACAATTTTATCTGGATTTCCCTTGCGAGTCAGATCAGTCAGAGGAGCACATATAGAGTTAAAATTTTTGATATATTTTTGGTAAAACCCACATAACGACACGAATGAATCGCACGTCCCTTTTTTTGTTTGCGGTCTAGGTGCTCTCTGCAGTTTTTCCAAGTTTCTTGGGGTCATAGGGGTCATGTTACCCTGATATACAGTGTGTCCTCAAGAATTCCAACTCTTTGCATTCCAATACAACATTTTGTTGGTCCCTAGCAGTGCCTAAGTTCGCTCCTCTGAAAGCCTATCAAATAACATCTTCAAGAGTTCAAAATTTGTGTTCGTTCAAAAATGTTTGCCCGGTTGCGCGACGGAGAATCATCATCACAGGAAATTTGTGTGATACATGGATTATTTCAGGGGATCAAACAATTTGCTGCATTATTTTTCTTGTGAACTTAAACTCGGAGCAATTTTTCTGTCCGAATGGTAGAATATTGAATTCATATTGTCCAATCTGTGGGTGCGTAAAAGCTAAATAAGCGTTCTCTCTACTTCAGTGGATATTTCACTGGAATCTGGTAATAGCCTTTGCTATTGAATCCATGTCCCTTTGAAAAAGTATTTTGCCTTGTTCAATCTGGCAAATAAACTGTTTTGTGTCCGGTAATGGTTCTCCAATTGTCCTTCACCTGGGTCAGCATTCAGTTTGTCCTGTTAAGATATTTATGCGACATGACTATGTTTCCCCTGTATCGGTGCACCTCAACATTAACGACACTGCAAACTCTTTGTCCTAAGAAGCGAGTATGCAACTGTGCGAATTGAAGGCCAGGACTTTCAACAAATTATATTTGACACTCTTTCAAGGGCCTTCTCCTTGCGCGTTAACGGAAACAGATTAGGCTCTCATACAGATTGGGTTTGATGGTTCTACCAGCTTCATGTCATACTGTTAGAAAATTTGTATTGTCCTGTGTTGCTTATCTGCTTAGCATACAACGTGTACTTCGTCCTCCACTGGCCATCTAGAGATGTTTGACTTTTCGGACGCAGGCATTATATAACAGCGAGCTTTTGCGTCATCTAATTGTCAGCCCTTTTAGATCTCCCTATTCGCCCTTCCAAACACTTTGGCCTTTTTGTGCTGTGCATCATAAGGTAGCTGCAGCATTTAAGTTTACACAACTGCGGGAACTCAGTTTGTAACCTCTTCCCTTCAGCTATCCGGGTGATGTGGTTCCCTTGTCAATTACTTGAATTCCAACAGTTCCTGGTTAAAAAGCCAAGGATGTGAAGTGGTGCAACCACTGACCCAATTCATAGTTTATTCCCATAGTGATAAAAGTAACTGAGTCAGCAACAGCAGCCTGACTGAATTTGGCATAGCGCTCTTCTTTATACTTGATTGTCGTGGCACAAATGTCCGTATGCATTCATTAAGGTAAATGCGATTACATACAATCTAAATAGTTAAGGTAATATGTTGCGCATTAATCGCAAGTTGACGACACTAGGCATGATCAGCGATGCAAACAAAGTCCTTTACTTGACCACTGGTCTGGTTTTAGATGACACTGTAATTTTTTATGCAAACTTCATGCCCTGGTGACAAAGCAGTTTAATTTCCCAGACCAGGAGACCCTATCCTGTTAACCTAAATGGCCGAGTGCTACCTATTCCCTTCAGTGTGTCATCTATGTAGTTGTGTTTTTCCAGTGTGTGTGTGCACAGTTTGTTATGCGACCTCAAGGGTATGGAAGCCAGGAACAATACCATTCACTGTTGAAGAGCACCTACTCGAAATATCAAAGAGTGTTATGTCAGCTTACAGAATGATCCTTTCTGCTACCACTTACGACCTCAAACTAGACTATTTATTGTACTATTATGTATTTCAGTACATTTTATGTCAATAGGGTACCTGAATGTGGCTGTGTAGGTAATTAAATACACAGACACACAATCCATCTATGTAAACTAACTAGGTCTAATATATAATTGGTGAGCTCTATGAAAATAAACTGAACACTGGCTTTAGAAGTTTAGATTTCTTCAATTTTTTTGAATTTATTTAGTCCTGAACCAGATTGTTGTTTCTTCCTGGTCCAGGTTGTATGCAAATGCTGCCAGCTGTATTTATCAATACGAAGTGACATATATATATAGGAATAATCAAAATGAATAAATTGTTAGTACATGTAATATATGTTACTTTGTCGTAATATTAACCTTATTGAACTACAGTGTCCCCTTTTGGAAAACTAGCACTGGATGTCTAGTTGGGTGGGTGTCATATGACCCAGATCTCTGTTTATAATTTATTGTCTTGAAATATGGGAATTAGGTTATAGTGTTTATACAATAGGATATTGGTTTATTTATTTTATTGATCTTGTGGAATAGTTTTGATTCCACAGCACTGGCCAGGTTTTCACTTATCTGGCCTGTGACGATGCAGTAAGAATTCTAGTGGCCCCTCCTCACAGTAGCTGGAGTTAAATGTTAGGTGCCTTAGGCTATCCCCTCTTGTGCTTCTACAAGATATGGCACTAGTAGTGCCAGACCAGACAAACTCTGAAACCAAAATTAGTGCCATGTGTCAACACACTGCCTACTGCACCACTTTTAACACCACAACAAAGCAAAACAAAATTTACAAAGATCGGGTCAGATCTCTCTGACCAACTTCAGCACATCTCACCCAGAGTTGTTATCCAATAGCACCAGTTTTTTTCCCAATGACTGCATTGCATCCGAAATATGTTCAATAGTTCTTTTTCCTCAAAAAATACTTCCTGATTCCAATAAGGTGGGTGATATGTTCCCACTGATCTCAAATATAGATCTGTCCTTCCATAGTCCCCTTAGATATGTTTTTTCCTTCATAAATTTGTTAAATTCTCTAGGCCCTGGACTGCTGCTGGGGACCTAGATGTAAGCACTCACTTGTCGTAATCATTTTTCATGACATGGCAGTATCAATCACTCAAAATATTAAAATTAAATAAAAAGGTAAATGCTTTTTCTCCTTACTCACAATTCAAAATCATGAAAACAACAGTTACGTTTTGTACTAGCAAAACTCAGCTGAGCTGCTGGTAGATTAGGGCGTCCCACTGATAATATTTAATATTTTCCTGGAAATTAACACCTTCTAGCATTAACGAACTGTGTCAATGGACAGTCTTCTATCAAAATGGCACTAGCGGGCGTCATTTCTTTCTACAATATGAAAGCTTCTGTCCAATCAGCCGGACTTCCCCTCTACTTTCAAATATTCAAACTAAAATGTCCAATTTCGGTCCAGTCTCAGTCTATGTGTGTAGTATTTTTTCTGTCGTCTGTCGTCCCAACTTGGTTTTTCCCAAAATTACACTTGTTTTTTGGACGAAAACTACAAGAAAAAAACTACACAAATTTTGTCCTCCCCCTACTTCTAAGATTCTATGCTAAGTTATTTTTAGCTACTATCCTCCTAAACTTACTTTTTTGCCCCTAGTCCACCTGCAGTTTGTTTTTGCATTTTTAGTCTCAAGGACGTCAAAATGTAACTTTAGTGAAAATATGCACAAAAAACTGTCTGCTAGTCTGTATCGAACAATACCAAGTTCCCTTTCGTCAATATCTTCCGTGTTATCTGTCCGTCTGTGTAATTAAAAGTATATTAATTTCCTCAGATTAAGATGGGCTATCAAACTAGCTAGTTTTTATTCTCCTAAACTTATTATTAAGAAAAAACCTCTACTTTTTTCAAGGTTAGTTAGTTTTGAAATTTGTTTTTGAACCTTCGTGTAACTGCTATTTTGCCGCTATATTTCAAACTAAAACGTATAATTACGCGTAACCGTGCGAAACCGATCCAAGAAACGTCTGTTTCTAACAAGAGCTAAGGGTCGTTTTTTTTGTCCATTTCCTTACATTGTGTCAACTAGTGGCGTAATTTTTTTTCTTTCAAAACTACAAATTGCGTCTTTTAGACTTTAGATTCAAACACGTGTTCAGAACCGTCATAATTTTTTTTCTCTTTTATCTCCGTTTCTCCACCCCGTCTAAAAGGATAATACCGTTTGTCTGCATGTTCTAACTAGTTAATTTCAATGGCGCTAGAAAACGCTGGCGTGGGTGAGAATGTATCATCGTATCTTACCTATATATTTTTATCCCTACATTGTTATTTTACCTGTTATTACTTTATAAATGGAGGAATTTTAACGTTGCATCACTGTAATTTCACACACACATCTCCCCACTTG
This sequence comes from Oreohelix idahoensis, assembly GCA_024509875.1. Classification (NCBI taxonomy): domain Eukaryota; kingdom Metazoa; phylum Mollusca; class Gastropoda; order Stylommatophora; family Oreohelicidae; genus Oreohelix; species Oreohelix idahoensis. Next base: position 295,475 of record JAMPIV010013079.1, read on the forward strand.
AAAACATGCACTAATGCAAGTTCCAAAACCAGTGATACACATAGATAAAATTTAACTCCTCACGCCTGCCAACTACTCTAATTTTGATCACAGGGGTGCTACTGAGGAAATCTGCACCGACATTCTGTGACTGGGGGATATATTCAATATTAAACTGATATGGTTGCAACAATAAAGACCATCTTAACAATCTTTTGCATTTTCATGCTTGGCCTGAGATAAGAACACGAGAGGCTCATGGTGATCTGTCTGGACCACAAAAAGTCCTACCATACAGATAGATTTGAAACTTCTTTATTGCCCAGATTAACGCTAAACATTCTTTTTCGCTTGTGGAGTATCCTTGTTCCGCCTTATTCAATTTGCGGCTTGCATAAGCGACTGGTTTCAGTTCCCCATCAGGTGAAGATGATCTTTGCAACAGAGCCGCCCCCAGGCCTACAATTGACTTGCATCTGTTCTCACCACAAAGTCCTGAGTTCAAATCAGTAGTAATTTGAGAATAGGCTGCAAATTGCTAGTGAGTTTTTCCTTTAACTCTTGTGGAATGCCAATTCATCATTGCGCTGACCCAACAATTGTCTAATTTTTTATCTGCCATTTCCCTTGCGATCAGATCAGTCAGAGGAGCACATGTTAGAGTTAAAATTTTTGATATATTTTTGGTAAAACCCTACCATAACGACACGAATGATTCGCACGTCTTTTTTTGTTTGCGGTCTAGGTGCTCTCTGCAGTTTTTCCAAGTTCTTGGGGTCAGGGGTCATGTTACCCTGATATACAGTATGTCCCAAGAATGGCAACTCTTTTTGCATCCAATACAACATTTTGTTGGTCTAGCAGTTAAGTTCGCTTCTCTGAGCCTATCAAATAACATATTGGAGAGTTAATGTGTTCTTCAAATGTTTCTGTGGCGACGAGAAATATCATCCATGAAATTTGTGATACATGGATTATTCAAGGGATCCCAACAATTTATCATCCTAGAAAATACACTCGGAGCATTTTTCAAAAATGGTAGCATTTGAATTCATATGTCCTTCCGAGGTGCATAAAAGCTAAATTAGGTCCTCCAGCTTCAGACTTCACTGGAATCTGGTATAGCCATCGTTTGCTAAGATCCACCCTTCGAATCCGGGTAAGCGGAGGTGGACTCTAATCACAAAATTGCAAATAAATGTTTACGAGTCGTAAATGGATCCAGTTGTCCGTTCTGTGTTACATGTCAACTGGTTGACAATGTGTTCTTCCAGTCCTGGATCTTCCCAAGAAAAAAATCCTCAACCTCCACACAAACTCTCTAAAAAGAACGTTCTGGCTGTGAGAATCTGCGGAATGGCCATCAATATCTAAAAAGCGAACCAAACTAATACTATTTCCACCAACACCCAGATGCGACAATAATCCACCCAGAGATTCGAGCCCCAGTACAGAGACTCGCACAGACCCCTAGCAGCATTTGACACAGTTTAACTGAGACTGACCAAATGGGACATTTCTATAAATGTAGAAAATCTAAGCGCTTCACGAGGCTTTATCTGCCACTTACATGCTGCAAGCTGGATTCATCCCTCAGAAGACACGAACCTGTGATCATTCTCCCCTCTTCAACATCCCAATTAAAATCCCAATTGGAGATCCTTAATCTCCCACATCCGCCCAGGAATGCTATTGCCCCATTGAGCAAAACAGACTGTCCAACAATACAAAAAAAACGGTATAGTTCCAACCCTCGATTTTTGGCACAGCCTCCCTTCAGCTAACCACACCTTCCCTTTTTCGCATATTAGTCAACATTAGATATCGAACATCAATACAGACGCATGATTAAAACCTTGACGCCCCCAAACGCAACCCACCACGCCAGTCTAAAACACAACAGCAGAACAAATGGAATGAATCTTAGTTGCAATCAGCCTTTCTGCCATACTATCAGACCACAATTATAACAAGTGAAACCTTAAGTGTGATTCAAGCCACAACGTAATCACTCAAAACGGTAATTAATATTAAATAGACTTCCTCCAATTACCACTGGCTGTGTGAAGATCCCATCAACATTTTACTTTCCACTTTTAACCCCCTTAAGGACAATGTTAAATTTATACAACTTATGCCCTCCAATAGTCTATAACTCTTCCCCACACCAGCCAGCGACCCCAATTTCTTTGATAACCTAAATGCCCGGACGAGAGCTACCCAATATTTATGGAAGATGTGGTTTTTGAAATGATTATTTGCAGTGGTTTCCTCATTATGTTACCTAGGGTTCTGGAATGATGGTCAGAACTCTGTAAGGCTCCTGAAAGAGAAAAGTTTATGTGAGTTACAGAATGCCTTTTTGCTTCCTGGTTTACGGACCTCAAACCAGACTTATTTTGGACTAGTTATGTATGTCAGCTACGTTAAAATGTCATAGTTTTCAATGGAAAGTGATGTCACACCCCCCCCCCCCGGTAATTGCAAGTAATAACTTGACAGACTCCCCCCCCACGTTCTCCTCCATGCAAACAGCTAAGTCCTAATAATAATCCAATAAGCTCTATGAGATCAAACCAACCTAACACTGGCCTTTAGAAGTTTAGATGGGCCACGTAAATTTTTTGAATTTATTTAGTCCTGAACCCACACCCCAAGATGTTTGACTACCTAAGGCCTGCGTAGATTTCTTCATGAAGTGTAGCCACCAATACCTATTAAATCAATCTACCAAATCCATTGGTTTGGTATATTTACATAGGCGTGGTACAAACCAATGCAAAATTAGTTATACAAAAAGTAGTATTACAGTACATTGGTTTTAATGATATGCACATCACAGTAACACAATCTCAAGCAAATAACCGGAACTGCACCTCCACAAATCTTCCCCTAACTCTGCAACCTACTATGCCCACCAGCCCCTGCCTCACAATACCGCCTTCCGTCTTTGATGCCAAAAACCATCACAGATACTATACCTTTCAGTTAAAATCACGATTTGGTATCAAGGTTTATTGTACAAAAATAAAAATGAGTAAACCTTGAAATTCGGAATCCTACAGGCATAAGCACAGAGTATTCCTAATATCTGGCCGTGTGACGATGCATTTACAAGAAATTCTACGTGAGGCCCCAGTACCTCATCGTACGCTGGAGTCCCCAAAAAATCGATAGGATAGCTTATTGCATCCAATCTTGGTGTTCCACAATCAAGCAAACTGGCACTAGCAATATGTGCCATACCAGAAAACTCTGAAACCAAAAATTTGTTGCATTGTTTGTGTCAACACACTTGCCTACTGCACCAAATTTTACAACACAACAAAGCAAAACAAAAAATTTACAAAGAAGATCGGGTAAGGGGTGTCAGATCTCTCTGACCCAACTCAGGGACTCTCACCCAGGTGTTATCCAAAATAGGCAACAGTTTTCCCATGACTGCATTGAATCCGAAATATGTTCAATAGTTCCAGCTCCATTCATTCCAAAAAGGTGGGTGATATGTTCAGCACTGATCTCAAATATAGATCTGATTATTCCATAGTACTATTAGATATGATTTTCATATATTATTGTTGTTTGTTCTAGGACCACTGGACTGCTGCTGGGGACCTAGAGTAAGCACTCACTTGTCCCGTAATCATTTTTTTCATGAAATGGCAGTCGTATCAATCACTCTAAAATAATTAAAAAATAAAAAAAGGCTAATGGAAATTTTTTTCCCTAATACACATTCAAAATTGAAGCTAACCCACAGTTACGTTAGTACTAAGCAAAAATCAGCTGAGCTGCTGGCCAGATTTATGGGCGTCCACTGATGAACATTTAATATTTCCCTGGAGAAATCACACCTCAATTCTTGTAGCATTAACGAACTGTGGACCAACTGGACAGTGCTTCTAAAAAATGGCATGTGCGGAGCGTCTTGTCTTTCTAACAATAATAAGGAGAATCTTTTTAGGTCCAAGTCAGCGGACTTCCCCTCAATAACCTTTCGAAATATTTAAACTACAAATGTCAAAATTCGGTATCCCCAGTCCTCAGTCTAGTATTGTAGTATTTTTCTGATCGTGTCTGTACCGTTCCCAAACTTGGCTTTTTCCCAAAATTTACAATTGTTTTTGGACGAAAACTACAAGAAAAAAACTACACGAAATTTTATTGGGGTTTGTTCCCTCCCCCTACTTTCTAAGATCCTATGCTAAGTTATTTTTAGCTAGCTATAAATCCTCCTACTTTGGGCCCCCCTAGTTCCAACACCTGCATTTTGTTTTTATGCATTAGGCTCAATGACGCGTCTCAAGGAACGTCGTCAAAATGTAACTTTAGTGTAAAATATGCACAAAAAACTGTTCCGCTAGTCTATTGTATCAGATACAATACAGTCTTTTTTTTTTTTCGTATCCTTTTTCAATATCTTCCGTGTTAAAATCATCTTCCATCATTTGTTCGTTCTGTGTAATTTTAAAAAAAGTATATCTATTTCTCAGATTAAAGATGAGGCTATCAAACTAGCTAGTTTTTATTCTCCTAAACTTATTATTAAGAAAAAACCTCCATTTTTTCAAGTTAGTTTTGAAATTTGTTTTTGAACCTTGGGGCACAGGCGCGTTTGCCGCTATAATTCAAACTAAAACGCCTAATTACCGTAAAGAAACCGTTCAAGACACGTCTGATTTCCTAACAAGAGCTAAAAGGTCGTTTTTTTTTTCGTCCACTTTCTACATTGTGTCAACTAGTGGCGTAATTTTTTCTTTAAAAACTACAAATTGCGTCTTTTAGACTTAAGATTCAAACACTGTGTTCAGCAACCGTCACATTTTTTTTCTTTTAATCTCCGTTTCTTACCCCGTCTAAAAGGATAAAACCGTTTTGTCTGCATGTTCTAACTAGTTAATTTTCAATGGCGCTAGAAAAACGCTGGCGTGGGGCAAGAATGTATCATCGTACCTTACCTATATTTTTTATCCCTACATGTTATTTATACCTGTTTACTTTATAAAATGGAGGAATATTTTAACGTTGCATCACTGTAATTTCACACCACAGTAGAGGAAGACATAGGAACCTATGGAGGAGAACTGGGACAGACTTGAAGGGAACGAAGAAGACATGGAAAAAGACCTTGACCTAATGGCATTGGACAGGAAGGCGTGGCATAAGTTTGCTGGAACACTACGTTCCTTCGGGAAGTGGCGGGTGATGATTAAATGAATAAATGAATGAATGAATGAATGAGTGAGTGAATGAGAGGGTGAACGAGGTATTTTTCATAAATTAAAAAAAAAAAAATAGAAACATTATTCTACTAAATTTTAAAAAAATGATCCATTCAAGCTAAGAGTCGACTATGACATTACATTTACAACATGAAATAACTCGTAATAACAACACCAATGGAGCACAAAATAGAAAATACAATGAACAAAGGGAAAAAAAAACCCTAATTCTGTGAACAGGCATGAAAGACATTCTACGAATGAAAACCAAGCAACGCGGAAGGTGCGACTAAATACAGAGTGTCATTATCGTTTACTGACGTCATCGCCGGATTATTCCAGAACTGGTCTTATTTTTTTTTTCTAATTGAGAATTGACAGACACTCGGCACAAAATGTCAGGTCATCTGTGTATGTGTGGTGTATGTATGTATATATATACCATATATATACATATATATTTGTATATGTTGTGTATATATATATAATATATAATATATATATATTTATATATAATATATATATATATATATATATATATATATATATATATATTTCTATATATATATATATATATATATATCTATATATATATATATTTATATTTATATATATATATATATATATATATACAATTTTGATATACGTTTTTTTAATAAACGCGGTATTATTTCATGATTTTCTTTTTTGTTTTGTCTTCTCTCATTTTAAATTGTGTCAGTTTTGCTTAGACTACAACCTGGGAAAGCTGCACGTGTCGCCGAAAGAGAAAGATTTGAAGAACGAAGGAATCATAAAAAGATGATGGCAAAGCAAGGAACCATAGCCGTATCTGTGGTAGACATAAATAAGTGGGTCAAACACCTGTAAAAATTACCATCCTCTTCGGCGACAATCATAAGTCCTGGACAACAAAACGATGTAGCTTCAAGACCTCGAAAAAGATTGGAGAACGCTTTTGACAGAATTTTTCGAGAACCGTGGACTGATTATAAGCCGAGGTCATACACTTTGCACATAAATCATCATCATCATCATCTACGATTTCAGCTCCCAAAGGATCTTAGGACTTCAACAAATGATGTGTGTCACGTCTCTCGTGGCCCGTACCATCCATCTGCTGTAAGGGTCATCCCAATGTCTTCCTCCCTGTTACACACTCTTTTTTGTGCACCTTCACAATGGTTTTTCATTATATTTGAAACGTTGCCAGTGTTCAAAACTAGAGTGGCCGCACGAGCACTGATTGTTTGTGAACTGAGTTTATGGTGTGTGTTATGATTGTGAGCGTGAGTTGGGTAAGAGTTCCGTGGAAGAATGGCAGGTCTTGAAATGGGGGGGAGGGGGGGGGGGGGGGGGGGAGGGTGGTGATGTTTGACAGGACAGTGCACTTGTTGGGACAGGGTAATCCAGCCGGAAATTGGTTGTGTTGGATTTGTATTTATCATGATATTCGTTGTCCGCCTGTTGTGTATGCATACAAGGAAAGTGTTCTATTCACATGTAACATACCAGATATTTATTATGTGCACCAAAGAAGTAAATTAAACGATGTGTAAGAACCGGCGTTAGGAATAGAGATATTCACTATAGCGGCACCTGTAAACAGACAAGACAGACTAGTAAAACGGAGAGGTGACGAAATTACTGTGACCACACTGTGTATTCCATCCACTTACATGAAACGTAGAATGGCCCTATGTGGGGTGGACTTTAAAATTTTAGGTGGATCATGAATTTTTTCAAATAGTGAATGGAGTCACGTATTGGGGTGTAGTTGTCAATAAATTATATTACTGACAGCAGTGTTCATGCCAAACATTATTTCGACCTGGGATATGTGTGCAAGTTTCCACTGCTAGAAAGAATGGAGTTAAAACATTTCAACTGGAGATATTGCTTTTGACACCCACGGTTTTCTACCCGCCTCCAAAAATATAACACATAAGGGAAAACGCACGCCCCACTCCCCACATTCATTTATATTCTACAGTTCCATCTTCTTCGTTGTGTTTTCTTCGTCTCCATCTACATTCTCTTTTTTCCCCTTGTCGATTCTAGAACAATAACTGGCATGTATTGTTATCAACCAGGTTTTCTCATGGTGTGTGGCTTATCCATACACATCGGCTGTCATCTCATCTCTTGTTGCCACTTGCACATAAATGGATAGTGCGTATTTTTTTAAGGTAAACACCAATGCTATAAGTGTAGGAACACAACCGAACTAACACTAATCAATGTACGGGTCACAAAGTCAAAGAGTGCAATCAATACAGCATTCATTTTCGTCTATAAAACGAACATACATCGAGCAATTGACTTAAACCAACAAGTGCTAAGTTTTGAAGGCCGATCTAATAATACC